>PVJO010012216.1:0-56397 GCA_004026905.1 Hystrix cristata
CAAGTCGGGGACTTTGATGCCCCCTGCCTTATTCCTGTTGCCCAGAATTGTTTTTGCTATTCTTGGTCTCTTCTGGTTCCAGATAAATTTCATGATTGCCTTTTCTAATTCTGTGAAGTATGTTATTGGAATTTTGATTGGAATTGCATTAAATCTGTATAGTAATTTAGGAAGTATGGCCATTTTCACTATGTTGGTTGTCTCTCTCTCTTTTTTAAATTCAGGCCATGATCCACTTATTCACTGTGTCTTGATAACATTTCTGAACCAAGAAATTGGATGATTTGATAAGTTACTATTTGTTATACATAAATCTTTAAAAGAGCTTGAACTTGCTATAAAAGGAGAGAACACCCTCACTCAAGAACTGGAGGAAGTGTATGACTCATTTCTCAATACAAGAGTGCCTTTATTGTGGCAGGTACACATCTATTATTTCCTGTATACTTACTTGCTTGGAATAAATGTCCAGGTTCCAGGGAATGGTTAAGTTCACTATGGTATATCCATGTGATAAATTTTTATGTAACCATTAAAAATGCTGGCTTATTTTTGGTATAAATATATATTATACACCCTTTTAGAGGGCAACGAACAAGACCACTTAAATTTATCTTAGAGATGTTTATCACAGAGCTGTTTAAAACAGCATAAATCTGTTAACAGTTTAGCAGGAATCTGGTTACATAAATGGTAATATATCCAAATAATGAGGTATGTGCTATAGAGAAAGTCTCCAAAATGTCTTTATACACTTTTAAAAGTTTAACAAAATATTTTAAGGATTATAAAAACATATATGCCCATGTAAGCATATGTTTGCTCATAAAAGCACATATGTTTTAGATTCAAGAAACACAAATAAATGTTTAAAAGGAAAAGACCCAACAGCAGCTGCCTTGTGTGAAGGGAATTTAAGAGTCTTCGGTGAGGAGAAAGAAGCTTTAGTTTTCCAGTTCTTAGTATGCTATTTTCATTCTTTATTACATATTTTTAAAGTTTTAAACATTTTCAAAGATTGTATAAGCCTTTTCTTCTTTGGACCAACCTCTCAATGAAAGCAACTGAAATACTTGATTAAAATTTTTTTAATGATGAGAAAGAAGAAGCCATATTACCAGCAGCACTTTTGAACTTCTCTGTGACTCAGAATTGAAACATCCAGAGATAGCTACTCAGTGAGGTGGGCAGGGCAGGAGGTGGTTGCACTGAAATACAATATTAGAGATTTGAAAATCAGTGATTCTGGGTATCAGAGGATAGAAGGGAATGCACTGGCGTGGAGCCCTCATGGAGAACAGTTAGCTCAAGAACAGAGGAGGAAAAAACCCAGCCAACAGCCAGGCCCAAGTAGGCACAGCTAAGAGACAGCCTGGAGACAAGCTCTTGGACATCCACCCGTACAGCAGTGTCAAGAGGCACCAACACAAAGACCACAGACACCTACCTACAAAGAGCCTCAGCAAAGGTCGCTTACACACCTTTTTCAAATGTATATTGTTGACATGCAGAGAGCAGTAATCAGAGAGGTTGTATCCCATACATTCCACTGTCAACAACACAGTTTCCTGATCCACTAGAAGGACCGCACTCCTGTGAGACTTTCAGAGAAAGTAGGATCGTCAGGTTCCAACACAGTGCACGCTGTACCAAAATACACTGATCACCACTAAAGAAGTATCAGGGAAACTATATTATGAAACCCACTTGGAAATATATTCAACACTCCACACAACTTCATATGCCAGGACACATTGTCAAGAGAAGGCTGTTCCTTAAAAGGGGCCTCACATTAAAGTGGAAGAGATAACCAATCCAACAATGTACAAATCTCAACATAGAAACACAAGAAATACGAAAAAACAAGCCATGACTCCACCGAAAGTTCATAGTTCTCTAACAACTAATGTCAAAGACGCTGAAGAAAATGAAATGCCAAATAAAAAATACAGAAGGATGATTTCTTAAAAAGATCAACAAATTCCAAGAAAATACAGAACAATTGAATGAATTAAGGAAGGCAATAAGCTCAGTGGTCAGAGTGCCTGCCTTGTAACACAAAGCTCTGAGTTCGATCCCCAGCACCAAAAAAAAAAAAAAAAAGAAAAAAAAAAGAAGGAAGGCAATACAAAATATGAATGAGAAAGTCAATAAAAAGACAAGGATTTTGAAAAATAATAATTTTGAAAATGAAAAGTTCAGTAAGTCAAAGGAAAAATTCAATGGAAAGTCTCACCAATAGACTAGATCAAACAGAAGGCAGAATTTCAGGTTTTGAAGACAAGGTTGATGAATATATCACACTGAGACAGTAACGAAGAAAAAATAAGAAAGTTTCAAATGAATATGCAAGACCCCTGAAACATGACTGAAAGACCAAACTTGAGAAGTTTTTGGAATAGATAAGGATTTCAAGACACAGACTAAGGCACATAAAATCTGTTCAGTGAGATAAAAGCAGAAAAAAATGCCATTTCTTGAACAATATATGGACATCTTTGTACAGGAGAACAACTTGCCCATGTCATATTATAGTAAAAGTACCAAGAGTTCATAACAAGTAACTTATAAAGGCAAAACTCTCAGCATAACTGCAGCTTTCTCACAGAAACCTCGAGAGCCAAAAGGGCATAATGTATTTTCAAGCCATGAAAGAAAATAACTGCCAAGCTAGATTACTATATCCAGAAAAGCTATTTTTCAGAATCAAAGGAGAAATAGACCTTCCAAAATAAGCAGAAATGAAAGGAACTAATGATCACCACACATGCATTGCAGAAAACAAAGGAACCCTACACATGGAAGAGAGGGTAGATAAGCAAATGAAAACTAGGAAAAAAAATTAGAAAAACAATTCAAGTGAAATTAGTATACCCTTCAACAATTACCGTGAATGTAAATGGTCTTAATTCTCCAATTAAAAGACACAGACAGTTGGATTGGATTAAAAAACAAGATCCAGCTCTTTCCTGCCTTCAAGAAACATGCCTCATTGGCAAAAACACACAGCTAAAAATGAAAAGATGGAAAATGATATTCCATGCAAATGGAATCAGAAAGCGAGCAAGAGTAGCAATACTCCTACCCAACAAAGTAGACTTCAAGTCAAAATTTTAAGAGACAGTTAGTTACTACATTTTGGTAAAGGGAACAATCCACCAAGAAGACATAGCAATTGTAGTAAATATATATGAACCAAACATCGGTATACCCAATCTCATAAAACAAACACTACTTGACATAAAGGGATAGATACACCCCAAAATAATTATAGCGAGTGGCTTCAGTACCCCACTGTCACCAATATATGTCATCCAGACCAAAAAAAAAATGCCAGATTTGAGCTACCCTGTAGAGCAAATGAATTTAGCAGACATCTAAGATCTACAGAATATTCCATCCAAGAACTGCAGGATACATATTCTTTTCAGCAGCTCACAGAATTTTCTACAAAATAGATCGTACTTTAGGTGACAAAGCAAGTCTTACCAAAAAATGAAATAATTTCATGCATCTTATCAGATCACAGTGGAATAAAATAAGTCAACAGCAAGAGAAGATATACAAACACATGAGGAATAAACAGTACAATTTTTCTCTTTCAAATTTTTATAATACATGCTTGCAGTACAAATGATTGCATTCATCCTGAGGAGTTGGTTGGTACACAAATATAAATGTGTTATATACATGAAGAACAGACTTTTGAACAGTGGGCCACTGAAGAAATCAAAGAGGGTGTTTTAAAAAGTCCTAAAATCAAATGAAAATGGAAACAACATGCCAGAATATGGCATACAGCAAAGGCAGTTCTAAGAGGGAAATCTGTGAGTGCCTACATCAAAAAATCAGAGAGATCTGAAATAACTTAGAAAAATAAGACCAGGCCAAACTCATATAGGAAATAAATAATAAAATCAGAACTGAAATTAATGAAGTAGAGACTAAAAGAACAATAGGAAGGATTAATGAAACAAAGCATCAGTTCTTTGAAAAGATGAACCAGATTGGTAAACCCATAGCCAAAGTAAGCAAAATAAAGAGAGCAAAGACAAATTAATAAGAGGTGAAATAGGGAATATTACAATGGATACTACTGAAACCCAGAGGATCGTTGGGGACTATTTTGAAATTTTATATGCTAGTAAACTGGAAAAATGTAGAAAAATGGAAAAATTTCTGGACACAGATGACCTACCAAAATTGAACTAGGAGTCTATAAAAACCCAGACAAATCAATAACAAGCAGTGAGACTGAAGCAGTTACAAAAAGTCTTCCAAGTAAGAAAATCCCAGAACTGGACAGATTCTGTGCTGAATTTTCCCAGACCTTTAAAGAAGATCTAACACAAACTCCTCTCAAACTACTCCATGAAATTGAAAAGGAAGGAGTGCTTCCAAATTTATTCTACAAAGCCAGTATTACTCTGACATCAAAACCTGACAAGGACACAACAAAAAGGAAAACTATAGAACTACATCATTGATGAACATGGATGCAACAGTTCTCAATAAAATACTTGCTAACTGAATTTAACTGCACATGCTTTCATTATAGGAATGGAAGGATGGTTCAAAGACCACAAATCAATAAATATAGTAACTACATGAATGGAGTCAAGGATAAAAATCATGTGATCATCTCTATAGATGTAGAAAAAGCTTTTGACAAACTCCAACATACATTCATGATAAAATCCTGAAGAAATGAAGTATAGAAGAATCTCACCTCAACTTAATAAAGGTTATATATAACAAACCCATAGCCATGATCATACGGAACAAGAAAAGACTAAGAGAATTTCTCCTAAAATCAGGAATGAGACAAGGATGTACATCCATTTAATAGAGTACTTGAAATTTTGCTAGAGCAATTAGGTAACAGAAAGAAATAAAAGGATACAATTAGAAAAGGAAAAAGTCAAACTATCCTTGTTTGCAGGTAATGATGTGATCCTATATTTAGCAGACCTTAAAGATTCCACAAAAAGACTTTTAGAGCTGATAAACAAATTCAGAAAAGTAGCAAGATACAAATTCAACATAAAAAGAAAAATAATAGCTTTTCAATACACCAATATCAAGCTCACTAAGAAAGAAATCAAGAAAACAGTCCCACTCACAACAGCTTCAAAAACTACCTAGAAATCAACCTAAGTAAAAGAGTGAAAGTCTTCTACAACGAAAACTACGAAACGCTGATGGAAGACACTGAAGAAGATTCTAGAAGATGGAAAGACCTCCATGTTCATGGATCGGTAGAATCAATAATGTTAAAATGGCCGTTTTACTGAAAATGATCTAGCAATGACATTCTTCACACAACTAGAAAAATAATCCTAAAATTCATATGGAAATACGTAAGATTCAGAGTAGCCAAAGTACTCCTGATCAAAAAGAGCAAGGCTGAAGACATCACAATACCCAATTCTGAATTACAGTATACTACAGAGTCATAGTAACAAAAACAGCTTGTTATTGGCACAAAAATAGATACAAAGACCAGTGGAATAGGATGGAGAACACAGAAACAAACCCATGCATCTATAACCACCTAGTTCTTGACAAAAAAAATGCCAAAAACATACTTTGGGAAAAAAATACATGCTCACTAACAACTGGTGCTTGGAAAACTGGATACTCACATACAGAAGATTGAAACTAGATCCTTACATCTCATCCTGTAGAAAAATCACTTCAAAATGGATCAAAGACCTAGGTGTAACTTCTGAAAGTTTGAAACTGCTAGAAGAAAACATATAGGAGACACTTTAACTCACAGGCACAAAGATTTTTCTATACAAGCCTCCAATAGAATAGTAAATAACAGCAAGAATCAACGAATGGGATTTCATTAAATTAAAAAGCTTCTCACAGCTTACAGAATGGGAGAAAATCTTTGCCAGCTACTCTTCTGACAGAGGAGTAATATGCAGTACATATAAAGAGCTCAGAAAACACTTGAATAAAAAATAATCTACAAATGGACCAGCAGGCTGAATAGACACTTCTCCAGAGATGAAATGCAAATGGCCAGTAAGTATGTGAAAAAATATTCAACTTCTTTAGACCAGGGAAGTGCAAATCAAAACTACACTGAGATTCTCTTTCACCCCAGTCAGAATGGTTATCATCCAGAATGCAGAATACAATAAATGCTGACAAAGATGCAGGGGGTAAGGGGAGGTCATCTTTTACACTGCTAGGAATGTAAATTAGTACAGCCATTATGGAAATGAGTATGGTGGTTCCTCAAAACACTAAAGATAGAGCTACTATTTGATCCAATTGTACCTCTCAGGCATATGCCTATAAGAATGAAAGTCAGCATTCCATAGAGCTACTGCTTACTGTGAATTGATGCACAATAGCCAAGCCACGGAAACACTGTAGGTGCCCATCAACAGGGGAGCATGTAAGAAACCACAACGTATGAAAACAGAAAAAAAAGAAAAGAAAAGAAAATAGAGGGAGGCACAGGGCCGTCCTCCAGCCTCAGGCTCTGCAGGAGCACTGGCTCTGAGCATGGAGGGGCTCAGGGTCAGCTCCTCCAGCCTCCCCACTGGGGCCTCCTGCGCCCAGAGGCCCCAGAGTTGGCTCACGGCCGGTACGCGTGGGAACACTGTCACGAGCACTCGCAGCCCACCCTCAGAGCCCCACAAGTGCAGGAGGAATGAGGAGTTAGTCGGAACTAGCCAAGCAGATGCGAGAGCAAGGCACCAGGAGTGCGCGCCATAGCAAACACACAGGGCACACTGACCGAGACACTGCCACGTGTAGGCGTGGATTATAGCCTCACACCCTCTGTGTTTAAAGGCAGCTGCCCAGCTTCAGAGAACAGGAGTCCGTGACAGGTGGCAGAGCCCCCAGAAATGAGAAGTATAAATAAGTAAGTTTCAAATGTAGTGGGCAGGTTTGGCAGGAGACCGGACGCAGCTGAAAGTCAGTGTATCTGTGATGGAGCTGCAGCCCAGAGCCTGGCACCCCCGAATGCTAGAACCCAGGACGACAAAGCCAGTGGCCTTAGGCTCCCACGGTCTGATGCCCACCTGCTGAGGAGCGGGCACTCGCTTCGCGCAGAGCCACCCGGCCAGGCGGGTGCCAGGTGAGGACAGCCAGCTTCGGACAGGGAGCGTGCAGAGCTGTGGACTAGCCCAGGAAAGGATGCCGGGAGCAAGTGTGTGACTGGAAGGAGCATAAGATCTCGGGAAAGGCAGGCATAGAACTTGGTGTCCGCTCAGCCGGCAGCAGCAGCATCTCCAACACAGACGTGGAAGCCGCTGTAGACCTCTGACAATGACAAAGCAGACACGGGGGCGTGACACCCTCCTTGAGAAGCCACTGTGAATGGGGAGGGGCGGGGCAGCAAGGCTGTCCTCCAGACAGGGAGGGGACAGGGCTGGAGCCCAGCGAGGGACCCTGCCAGGCAGACAGAGGACGGGGTGTGGGACATTGCATTGGCTGTCCTGCCTGGCACAGGAGCACGGAAGAGGGTGCAAGGACCCGGGATGCGCACTGCACACTCTGGCTAGATGACCCTTCCAGGGTTTTTCTGAAGCTCCTGCCCTGGGTGACCGCAGACACCCACTGTGCTGCGGGGCAGCACCCCACCCATGACTTCTGGCAGTTGAGTCTGTAGCAACGTTCACAACAATGTAAATAACCCAGAGACGATCTACAGAAAATGACATGACTATTTTTTTTTTCATGGTAACATTTGCAGTACATGATGACTCCATTCCCATGGGGAGTTGGTACATGTACGTCACACATCCTATGATCTTTTATTTTGCTCTTTACATTTTGGGTTTCTCATATAAGAGAAACCATGTGCTATTTAAGATTGTGTGTCTGATTTATTTCACTTAATTTTATGGTCTCAAGGTGCATCCATTTTCCCATGAATGACTCAAGTCTATCCCTCTTTGTGGCAGAATAGAACTCCATTGTGTATAAATGTCTGTCTCTAAACCTAACAGAAACAGGCGTACAGGTCGACCAAACCTCTGAGCGCCTGGGTGGATGACCTCGGCCAGCGCCTGGACTTCCTCACCACCTGGGCCCAGGCAGCCCGCACAGCCCTGCACCGCCGGTAGGAGGGGCTGTTATGACTTGGTCTCTCTCTCTCTCTCTCTCTCTCTCTCTCTCTCTCTCTCTCTGGGAACATAGAAACAAAGTGGGAGAGACTCATGCTTTCCTTCAGGGTGGGAAAACGGAGAACACCCGGCTGAGCTCTCCCAGGTTTGCTTCATGCTGGGACAGAGACGACGGCTATGCTCAGGGCATCCTGGAATAACAAGAGTCAGCAACAGGCAGTTCCACAGAGGCCTGTGATGGGACAAAGGTCAGCAAGAGCGGCTGAGCATGGCCATCCTGTAGGACTCTCCAAGCACACTCACTCTGTCCTCCAGGCACCTGGGGACGATCCCGAGAGAGGCTGGCCTGCCTGTCTCCTGTGCCGTCCATCCTGTGAGTGTCAGGACAAATGCAGACAGGGGCCACCGTGCTGGCTGTGCTGGACAAGTCTGTAACCCAAAAGCTGTGGAGAGGATGTATTCCTAGCCCAGTGTCCCGCCTCCCCTAGCTTCCCTGCTCCCTGGCAAGCTGCAGGCCACGCCTGTGTCTGTCACAGAGTAGGATGGGATGTTATGAGGGTGGTGTGATGGAGGTGGGGGGTCCTCACCCACCAGCCTGCTCACGCCCACAGGTACCTGAGATTCATTGCCTCTTGGAAACAGTCTGCTCACCCAGCAGCCTCCAAGTCCAGGCTCCCTGCCGACCCAGGCAGCAACCTCTGGGAAGCATTTCCCAAAAGATACTGGCTCCCCGCTTTCTTCTTCCCACAAGGTGAGCATGGAAGACTGTGTACTGGGCTCCACTGCCACCTGCTGGCCCCACCCAGGCCTGGTCCTCACTCACATCCCCACCCATGTCCCTGTCCTCCCAAATCAGACCCTCCTGTTGGGTCTCCCTGGTGCCTCGGAAGGGCACTGCTTCCCACAGGCATTGACACTGTGAGGTCAGCGGCCAATGCTGGACCCTCTAAGGCCACAGGAGAGCTGTGGGGTGGGCACTAAACCCTAGGTAGATCCTGGGTTTCTTCCATCTAACGAACAGGAGGAGGCTGATGTATTGGGCTGTGTCTGGTTGTGTGTGGTCCTATGCAGGCACCTCCCTGGGACAGGAAGGTCTGCTCTTATTCTGTGTGTCCCTGGCACCTTGTCCAGGCCCAGCACTAACACAGCTCACAGTAAATATCTGAAGGATGAGTGAGTGTGTGGCCTTCAGCATAAGAATGTAACTCTGTGCTGGTGGAGTGCAAACAGGAGCCCTGCTCAAAGGTAAGGATGGCCACAAAGGAGTGACTTCGAAGATGGGCTTGCAGCAGACAGCAAAGCTCATCAAAGAAACAAAGTCCATTAGGGCCAGAGCAAAAGGCCACAAGGAGGGTGGTGCAGGACAAGCCCTGTGAGAGGACGCTGGGGCCAGGAAGCAGCCAGGGTGCAGTGGTGTGGATTCTAGCATATAGGTGGGTAAGAGGAGTGAGGGGCGAGGGCAGGGAGAGCTCCACTGACCCCAGGCCCTGGGTAGATGCCAAGGCCATTTACCAAAAGGGAGATGAGGGACAGGAGCAGCTGGGATGTTTCCCCTGTGGGTGGTCTTCTTCATCACAAGCATCCCCACAGGAAACATGTGTCCACATCGCTTCCTGGGGAGACTGTGATGCCCTGGGGCTTGCCAAGGTCACACGGACAGGATGCCAGGGCCCCAAGCCCTGGCCCACTCGAGCCCTGTGTTTCTATAAGCCTTTCTTGCTGCTGTGCTCCAAGACCACGGGAGGTCCCAGGGAGTCCCCACAGATGCCCTCACTTTCTCCCACCATGTGATTTCCAACACTGCTGACATCAGTGAGGAGCTCTCCATCGCCACCCAGAGGAAGCTCAGCCTCATCCGGAGAGCTTTCCAGGTAACAGGACTCTCAGGGTGGACAGGGCAGCTGGCCCTTTACACCTGCCTCCACCCCCATGCCGTCCATTCAGCAGCCTACCCGGCCGGGCCCCACCAGGGCCTGGCACAGACCCCAGCTCTCTGCCCCTTGCATGGCCCCAGACTTGAGGGGCCACATGTATGTCTGGTCAGTCCTGGTCTGTAGGACCAAGCCAACCACACAATGGTGAGCATCCACATTTCATTTTTCAAGCACCCTTTAGGGTGTTTAGCAGCTTCCATGTTTACATTTGAGTTTGAGGAGGATGTTGTCTTTTCAACCCTGAAGTTTTCCATCTACAAACGTGAGCTGTCTTTCCATTCCATTAGGTGAGCAGTATCATTCTGTAAACTTAGCTTGCTTCCCATAAAAGTGGTTGTTCATCTGTTATCTCGTGTTCCTCCACTGTGGCTGTGAATGGGGTGCTCAATGTTCCCTAGGGTGCTGTGGGGCCACCCCATGTGGAGTGAGCCGGGTGCCAAGTGAGGGCACCGCGTGCTCCAGGACTAAGTGTGCCCACGAGGGCTGACACAGCTGTGGGCTTGGGGTTCTCCAAAACCAACCTCATGAGAGGTGCGCAGAACTCCAAGAAAGCTCTCCTGTGAAGTCCCTTTTGGAGACTGCTCACTTCTCAATGGGCCACCTGTCTTTCTTTCTTAGAGAAGTTCTTTATAAAACTCTTAAGTCAGTTGTTGTGTTACCATATCGAACTTACCTTCTCCCAGTATGTGGCTTTCCTTTTTACCTTCTCAGTAGTCTTCTGCTGACCAAAAGTGCTTTGCTGTAATTAAGTCAGGTCCAGCTTAAGAATTGCAGCTATCCCCACCATGAGCACGTCGTCCTCTGTCGTCTCTGGACGCTCACTGCCTCCCCTTCCACACGGGGCTCTGCAGTTGCCTGGTCACCAGCCGGGCCAGGCCATCCTGTCCACAAGCAGCTGGGTACAGACAATGCCATCGTCCCTGCCATGGCCTGTTTCTGAGTCTCTTTTGTTCCGCTGGTCGGCCCATCTTGTGCCAGCATCACACTCTTTTAACCACTGCAGCTTCACACCGAGTCACACAAGCCCACCCACTCAGCTTTTCAAGTCTGTCTACACCTCTTGCGACATCTTAACAGTATCAAGACCTTTATGTCTAAACCTTTCTGACCTTGCTACCACGGTGAAAAGTGGGTATCCAGCCTTCTCCTGAAGTTCAGTGAGGAGCACTCGCTACCCCATCACGACGCCAGCTGTAGGCTTTCTGTAGATTTAGAAAGTTACCTCCTAGTCCTAGTTTCCTGAGTTGTTTTTAAATTCATAAATAGGGACTGGATTTATTAGATGCTTTTCCTGCCTACTGAAATAACCAGGTGGTTCTTAGCCTTACTAACGTGGTGGGTCACAGACAGAGCTGGTTGGAGTTTATTTTGCTCAAGTGATTCTTGTACTGTGATTTTCTAGTGAAGAACGGAAGGTAAATGTGGTAAAAGACCTTTTTGGCATCTATGTAGCTAATCACATTACTTAGTCAATGACTCACTATGTTCAAAGATTTCCTGTGATTGAATGATCTTAATAGTAATAGTTTACTCAAAATTTTGGCATCGATACTGAGAGATCGCTTGCAGGGCTGGGGCTGGGGGTGGGGCAGTGCTTTGTTCAGTTTTTATTGCGTGTGTTACTGGCTGGGGTTTCCCTGGTCCAGTCTGTCTGCCTCCTACCCTCAGATGGTCATGACTTCTGGTCTGCTGGGATTTCTTGTGTCTGGGCCCTGGGGCGAGGTGGCCATACTCTTGTCAGGCCTGGTCCTCTTCTCAGACTGCACTTGGGAGGTGCTTCCTTAAGCATCTAGAATGACTGTGGGCTGGAAGCTTTCTCAGAAGAACCGAGCTTGAAGAATTCGTCCTGGAGAGAAAACTGGGAGAAAAAGAGCTACTTAAAGAGTGGCACAGGACTCTTCACCTACTGGAAGTGGGACTCTACAGGGAGGGCAGATGGGGAAAGGGGCCTGCTCCAGACAGGAAATGCCTCATGACGGAGGCTTAGCAGGAATCAAGGGGCCACTTGGCAAGGATATACAAGTACAAGAAATCTGAAGTTCAGACATGTTTTAAATGTGAGGTTTATTCAACTATTTATTAATTTGTGCATTTTAAAGCACATGTCTGAAGTTCTGCTAGCTGTTGGGAATAGAAAGGTGAACAAAATATGGCTTCTGCCTCCAGGTCAGACTTCCTGGTGTCGGGACCCTGATGCCTCCTAGCTAACATCTCCCGAACATCCGCTGTGTGCTGGGTACCACACTGAGCTTCGAGCCTGCACTGTTCAGTCCTTGGGGCCTAAGTCAGGACACCAAGGCTCCAGCCCAGGCTCCATCCACAGCCGCCTCCTCTCTGCAGCTTCCTGGGAGTGGCCATACACTCCTCTGCCCTGCATGCTGCCTCTGACCTCTGAGCGCAAGTTCCTAGTTGCTTCTGCCTCCCACCAGGAGCCAGCTGTGACTTAGGGAAAGGACAATGGCTTCCACTTACTTGAGTGGTTCTTTGGAGAATTACTTCTCTCCAAAGCAGGCTATTTCCAAATTATACACATTGGAAGGCCCAAGACACAGCAGGGCACAGGTGCGGGGACATACTTTTTGCTCCACAGAGCTCATCAGGAATCCACACAGCCCTTTTCAGTCAAAACTGTGTGACTTAGAACCACCTTGCCTCTTTTAGACCTCCAGAACCTGAGGGATGTGGCTACCACGAAGGGCTGGGTGACAAGGAGTGAACAGACACCTTGTTCACAGGTTCTCACTGTCCCCTGGAAGGCTCGTCCACTGCGTGCCGGCAGTAGACCAGGTCTTACTCTGTTGAGCATACTTGTCAGGCCGAGGTCATGGTTCTCCAAGTGGATCAGGACCTACACACTCACTCTGGGTGCTAGCGGTGGGGCACGGGGACACTGCCAGCCCCAGGGCCCAGGATGACACCTTTCTCCACCACAGGGCTCTTACCCCTCTCACAAGGGAGTTCACGTGTTTGGTTTATTCATCGAGGGGGCAAGATGGGATCAGGAGCTGGACATCCTGGAGGACTCACTGCCCCTTGAGATGTGCTGTGACTTTCCTGACATTCACTTCCTGCCAACCAAGGTAACAGGCAGCCCCTGCCCCAGCATACACGCTCCTCCCGTCCCTACTCCATGACCTCGTGAGGGGAGGTGGTGACACCCATCAGACAACAATGTACAAAATGGCCCAATACTGCTAAATCTAAGGCTGATGCTGTACCAACATCCAGTTATTTCTCAGGAATGTGAATTATAAAGAAAGCCATTAACTACTCTCAAACTCCAGGCACAGTGCTTTTTGCAGTTACATTAACTGTCTAGTCCAAAGTGTACCGAGTTCATCACAAATCCCCAACCCTACCTTATGAAAAATGTGAGCTACCAATTCCCTGGAACTCTGCAATTTGACAACTGGACTTTCTCTTTTTAGATTTCCACTGTAACGCAGGATGCTTCTAACCAGACTGACTCAGAACTCAACACTTTTGAATGCCCAGTTTTCCAGACCCCTGCAAGGTCAAGAACTTTGACGGCTGCTGGCTTGCCAGCAGACTTCCTGACCTCAGTGCATCTACCCACGAGGAAACCTCCCAGTCACTGGATCACCATGCAGGTTGCGTTGCTATGTGAAAAGAAGGAATGAAAAATAAAACTCCATCTTACACCATGTTAAATTTTGACTCTAACCACTTACGTGTGTGTACACAAACACAAATCCACATGTATACAGCGGGTAGGGCAGGTTCTCTGCTCCACCCAAGACCGCGCACAGGAGGGCTCCTTAGCTCGGCACAGAGCACGGCAGGGACCCAATGTAGTGCCTGGGCCACCTCCCGCACGTGAGTCCGGGCGAAGTCCGGGCTGTACATAAACTCCAACTCCGCAGGGGCTACTACCATTCTGTTCAGTAAATACCTGCCTGTGTGCTTTAGGAGCTTTCCTCAGGGACTCGCCCATCACCACACCGACCACTGTCTCCACTGAAAAGCCAAATCCCAAGATTTCCATCAGTTACACTCCTGTGTCCCCGTGTTCCTTCAGTGATCATTTCCTTAACTTAGTCCACAAGAGCAGGTATCACCACAAATACCAGGAAGAACTCCCATGTAATCTTCCGCACCTGTACTGTGCAGGCTGTCGGCAAACTCTCCCACAAGGAAGCCAGCACTCAGAGGTTAGACTGTTGGCTAGCAGTCAGAATCTCTCAGCCCCACCTCCTCCTCCATGTGACCTTGGCCTCGGTCTGCAACGAGAACACATGATGATCACGGCGTCCACTCTGTGTTGTGACGAGCCAGAAAGAACAAGACTCTTAAAAAAAGAGCACGAACCTAATTACACAGAACGCTAGCGGAAAGAATTTTAAGGCAGTTGTCTTTTAGGAACTATGAAGAAAATGGCAAAGTATACAGAACGAGACCAAGACGGGCCTGCCCCACATTGCTAGCCTGGCTGTGGGCCCGCTTCAAACTCATGTGCACTGCTCCTCATTGCCTCTCAAAGGAGCACTGACACTCCTGTGTAGACACAGAGGGTTTGAAAGGATTGCTGCATCTACAGTAGTTCTTGCGTTTCTCAGTTTCCTCAAACAGCAAATATTAAATAATCATTTTCTAGAGTTTGGTCCCCACCAACGCCAACCCCATCAAGCCCAACACCGTGAGGGCGTCGACGTCAACAGCAGCTGGTCAGGAGCCCAGTACGCTTCCGGGACTCCTCTGGTCCAGGAAGCCCCTAAAGAAGTGATCTTAGGAAAAGCCGGCGGCATAAGCTGAAGACTCGGCCCTCAGTGTCAACTGCCCCGGAGTCGGAGGCAGAAAAGAAATGAGTCTCCAATGGGACTAAAGCAACATTTTTATTTTCAACTTAATTTCCAGCTTAAAACTTCATTGTAAAGCTTACCAATGTTTCAAAAGCAAAATTAGAAACAAACTGTAGGTAAAATGGAAAAATGCAGCCGGTGATGCTAAGTTCTCATCGTCACCAGGGAGAGAACTGAGATCGCTTCCACACCCACCCAAGCCTCCAGAGTGGGTCCACTTTCCAGTGGCCAGGAGAAACAGAAAAACAGCAAAGAAAAAGCTGCTTGCATACATCCGGAATAATAAAATACTGACAGTTTCACCAAAACAATGTCTAAGGATTACAGGATGCAGAATGCTAGACTAGCAAACCAACGTCATGATCACATTCACATACTAAGTTACATACAGTTCCAACTGCAGGGTGGAATGAACACTGCTTATTCCAAATGGCTCATAGCTAAACTGTGGTACATTCCCCCATGTAATACATGACACATGTACTACATCCCCCCATGCTGAAGATACTGAGAACAAATTAGTTTTGAATACAGAAGTGCTGCTCCATTACAGGACAACCACTAATGAAAAAGGCTACACCAACTTCATTATAATTTAATGGCTAAAGCTACCTTAAGCACAGCTATTAAAATAAAACAATTTTAAACCCCTTAGGTTGTTTTTAGATAGGATTCTTTTATTAGAAGTAAAACTTTACAGATATAAATGATACACAAAATACAGAATAGACTGTATGAGCTAAACAGTAGCAAAACACTGCTGAATTTAAAAAGTAAAAAAATATAAAAATATCAGCCTAAAATGGCAAAATTTCAAACACCAATATGTAAAAATGTTTAAATAGTGATGTTCCTCCAAAAAATATATATTTATTCTATTTTTTTCTATTTGCAACAGTTTATAAAGGCAAACACGACCTGCAGTTGAGGTAGCAAAGCCAAAAATCAAACTTTGGATTAAGAAAAATACCTTTCCTATGTTTTAACAGTGTCTTCTATACAATATTAAATGAATTCTAATTGTTTCAATGAATTCTAATTGTTTCTAATTCACATGTATTACTTTACAAAACTTAATTTAAAATACTAAAAATGTTTTATTAAAAAGCTATTAAATCCTGACAATTATCTCACATTGAAAATACTGTACAAAGAAATCTTCAGCCACGACATGTTACCTAAGAGCAAGCTATTTATTGACATCTTCTGGCGCAGGTTCAGGCGCGGAGGCCAAGACGGGGACTCTGGCACCTCCCTGCTAACATCCGCACCGCTCCACACGCAGCCTTTCGCACGAGGCCGACTTGCCCTTCAGATCACATAGCTAAGAAACGCCAGAGGCGAACGGGAGCTCTATTCTCCTAATGCAATGAAACAAATGCATTTTAAATGTAACAGTGTTTTAACAAAAACCAACCGGCAAAAGGAAAAATATAAAAGGTATCAAAAACTATGAACATTAATAGTATTCTTTTCAATACATTTATAAGAAAAATCACGCTCTTTTTGTAAAGATTGAAATTTTCCTGTTGAGGTGCAAAGTCTAACATTCTTATTTGTGTTGTTCCTTACACTGTTACAATTTAATGAACATAAACATGGCTCCATTAAAGACCTACTGTTGGCCTCTCCAGTGCCCATTCAGAAAACGCAGCACACAGGATGGGGCGCCGGCTCTGCGCACACAGCCAGCAGGCCGGGCCGTCAGTACACGCCGGGCAGCAGGCGGTACGGCACACACTGGCAGTACCGCTCCCAGGCCAGCCCATACTTCCTTCGGCACTGCTGCTCGTCCCGCGCCTCCCGGTGCACCAGCAGTGCTGTGAAGTAGACCACGTAGAAGTACGGCAGGGCGTGCTCAAAGCCTGCAGGCGGAAAGGCAAATGGGCCGACATCTTTATTGTCGTGACACTGTGCTTTTTCCTGCTTTTCCCTAAGTTCTCTACACTTTCCAGAATCTAAGTGCACTGAGTCATAAATTTTATTTTAGCAGCTTAAAGTAAAACTGCAGGCTCTGAGTGCCAACTCCGCTCAGGCGCTGGGTAAGCAAGGCACTGCCTGTGCAGAGCAGCAGCACCCTGCCTGAGAGGCGCTGAGCCGCCTGCAGGGCGCCCACCTGCACCGCCCCCCCAGGGACACCTCCCCCAGGGCCAGAGGGCAGCGCCAGCCCGCACTCACCACACGGCAGGGACCATGCCAGAGCCATGATGAGGTCGCCCAGGTAGTTGGGATGGCGGACGAAGCCCCACCATCCAGACACCAGGAGGTTCTTCCCCGTGGAAGTGTGAATGGTTTTCAAATCTATGTAGAGAAATAATATCCTTAATGATCTCTAAAAAGGAAAAATATAAAATCTTCATGTAATGCATATCATATAATCATAAATCAGTACTTACGAGCAAGCTTTGGATCAGTAGGATTTTTCCGGAATGCATTTTTCTGAGAATTTGCACATCGGAAGATTACGTATCCACAAACTGTAATATTAAAGTATGATTCTATGTTAATAATTTAGATACTATCTAATACTGAAAAGCATTTGCAATTTCTGCTTAAAAAAAAATTTCTGATTAGAGTAAAACGTCTAAATCAGCGAATACTCTTGATTTTTTTTTTGGGGGGGGTGGGGATCGAACTTGGGGCCCTGAGCTTGCTAGGCAAGCAGTCTAACCACTGAGCTGAATCCCCAACTAACAACTACAGTCGCAGCCACAAAAAAAGTAAAACTTAAGACGTGACAATGTAGTCCTGTGTCTCCCTGACCACAGGCCACCCTCCACTCAGGAATGTGCCTGCTGGCCTTGGGTGAATACGTGCATGAAACCACAAGCCATGAGTCCCTAGCTGACCTCATCTTTAAAATGTTAGAGTCCACACAAATGTTGACGATTCAATGTTGACAGTCAAGAAAAGGTGCAGAGATGTCACCCATTTGTGTAACACACTCATTAATATGTGGAAAATCATGCTTAGGGTGCAAACCCAACAATCCCAGAACAGAGATCATGAACACACTGGTGGGCTGTCACACAGGAGGCAGGGGAATGAACCCAGAGTGTTTTCTAATGGAAACCGCTCCTTAGGCCTGTGATGCTCCCCCAACAACTTTCAGTGGAGAGAAACTGGAGTAATTATCAGGATTTTAAAATACTCCATACATACATTTACTATTTAAAATATATGTTTGCTATCCATTTAGGACATATGCATAGTAAATATACATGTAGATATAAAAATGTTTTACATATAATAACATGTTCTTTATTGCCAAAAAAAAAAAGTCAGCAGGCTCTGGCCTCTCACTACTGTACTGTCAGAACAAGGGAGAAGCACCTCCCCTCCCCACGAGTCTCACTTTCACGCACACCCAGTCTGGAGCACACCAGCATGGCCAGCCCGGAAATCCAGCCCAGTGATGAAACAGCCCGGATTCTAACCAACAGCTCGGGTGTCTTCCTCCATCATGAACCCGGGTTAGTGCAGCAAAGACAGCTGTATTTAACGTTCGGTGCTGACTGTCCCTGGGGTAAGTGGGGGGTAGAACGCCACGAAGTAACCTCCACCACAGGCCCGGTAGACCTCCTGCAGTCTGCACCCCCTCCAAGACCAGGCCCTCCCCGAGGGCATGCAGCCCTGCCCTTAATTCCCCACAGCACCACAAGCTCAGTGTCTCCCTTCCCATCAGGACAGGAGCCCGCAAAGCTAGGACCAATCCTGGTCTCACGATAACTACCTGAAAAGCAGACACCTAGAAGAGAAGAGAAATTCTTACCAGAACAATTTATATTTAATTTACTTAAATTTGTTAAATTCAGAAAACACGTTTTGTTTAAAATTATCAATTCAGACAACCACTCAAGAACCCGGGTAGGAAGCACTATTCTCTCTCCTCCATCACAGCTAGGTGGGGACACTTAAATGTCAAGTGACAGACAGGCAGACACCAGAGCAAGGACACATGGGGCACAGCCCCGTGCCCAGAGCCCCACATGGACACTCACACTTCAGAGCAATGATCAGTGCAGCCAGAGGCCACGACAGCTCGTGGGGATGGTTAACAAGGTAAAAGGCCTGCAGGCTGTAGGTGAAGGGAACCCACACCAGATCCCCGAAGGCCAGCATGAACCCAAACCCGTCGTGGATGATGTCCATGGTCGTCAGGAGCGCCTCCTGTGGGGACATGGGGAGAGAGAGGAAGGGCTGTTCTGTTCAGAGCCTTTGCACAAAGGGCCCATTTGCGATCAAGTGTGTAAAGCTGTTTGGGTTAGTAAGACGAACTCCTGAGTAGCTGGGCTTACAGGCATGTGCCATCACGCCCAGCTATATGGATTTTCACAGCAGAAAACAAGCTGCCCAGCAACCTGGTAAACCGACAGCTTCATTTCTCAGGACTGGCCCCTCAGAGCCGAGCTGGCACCTGCAAGTGGCTCTGGATCCTCAGTACCACCCGGTGGCTGCACCCGGACACTCTCAGGACAGGCTCCTCGAGGGTTGCTTGTCTCTAACCGGCCTTCTCAGCTATCTGTGTAGCACATTCCCAACACAGGGATTCTATCCCTGACCCCGCAAGACGGTGGTGCGCTCTGGCAGCTGCCCAGGGCAGCCAAGCACCAGGGGAAACCCTACATCAAGGCCACCCGCCGGAAGCCTGCCACCTCCTTGGACCGAGGACACACAGAAACCAGCATCCCTGTGACTCTCTTCCCCTGAGGGCTCTGTCAGCACTCCCAGGAGCCCTGCCTTAAAGTACAAAATGTTTCTGTTAACAGAGAACAATACCCGGCTAAGTTTATAAAGAAGATAGATTTCTAACAGATTAAGTCGCTCGTGACTAGAAAGGAAGGTAACACGGCTGTCAGGGGTGACGCAGAGCCCAGATCTTCACGGACACGCGGCACCACATGACGAAGCCAGGCCACTCTCCCACTCCCAGGGCCACGAGGCCTGGGCTCTTACAAGTCCTCACCTCGTTCCAGAGAGCGTCCGCCACATACAGAAGCTGGAAGCTGTTCACCAAAACCATTGCCAAGGATGGAGCGGCCCGGTTCTGCACCCTCATTTCAGCCAAAAGCATGGCCAGGTTGATCACCACCTGCGATCAAAGTGGAGGGAAGAGTCTCAGGGTGCCGCCATAACACGGGGATGTGGCAACTTTCCGCTAATCAACCGCATCAGTGGTGGGCAGGAGACACTCTCGCCACAAACCCAGGTACGGTGCCAGAGGACACGACGTCGTTCCCATGGTGTTCTTGACAAAAACATAACATCACCCCAACCATGAGAAAATACTGGACCAACCCAAGCTGGGGAACTTTTTTTTTTTGGGACTGGGTCTTGCTGTGTAGTTCAGGCTGGCATTGAGCTCACTATGTAGCCCAGGCTGGCCTTGGACTCGCAGCAATCTTCCTGCCTCAGCCTCCTGAGTGCTGGGATTATGGGGATGTGCCACCACACCCAGCTCAGAACATTCTTAAATAAAATCCTGACCAGCATACTTCAAAGAATGTGAAGGTCATGACAGGCCAGGAAAGAGGAGGACCGAGGAAGCAGTAGGGAGATACACGAGGACCACTGGGATCCCGGGACCAAGGACACAGCAGGAACTCTGGGAGATACTGGGGCACCACAAGCACCTGTTCCTGACGCCAGGGCCAACACCACAGAACATCGGGTAAAGGACGTGGAGACCCTGCGTTGTGCATGCTGCGCCCTCAAGCTACAACTAGGTCAGACTGAGTTGTTTTTTAAGGCGAAGAATGTATTTTTTTCTTGTATTAACTCATCTACACTATCACTTTCTTATGTAACTATAACTGATATAAAAAGAAATTTTGATACAGTAATCTTTAACACAACATCTTATACCTGTAGAAAATATTTATAGTAAAATATTTTGTCAGACGGACAGAACTACGGATAACTATAATTATTCCTAAAAATGTGTCTACATTTGTTTCTAAATGCAAGACAAATGTGTACTGCTGGGCCAGGGGTGGTGGCACACACCTGTAATCCAGTACTCTGGAGGCTGAGGCAGGACTGCCACAGTTGGAGGCAGCCTAAACTGCATAGTGAGACCTAGTCTCAAAAGGCCAAAAAAAAGTGTACTACTGTACTGGAATTCTTAAGGAAGACGTACCCATCCAATCAAGCCAGGGCGCAGTTCACAAAAGTATTTCAGATCAAAAGAACCAATACGCGGATTCAACTCACGGCCGATGAAGAAATCATAGACAGCGTTTCCTGAGAATGGAGAAGATTTTACCCAAATGGTGCTGTGAACCCAGCCACCCTACGCCCATTGAGGGGACACTGGCCCCATCACCTGTGCCTGGGTCCAGACCTGGCTGCCTGCGAGGCCTCAGAGCCCCTGGCAACTCTGAGGGCAGAGGACACAGAGGCAGCCTGCACCCTGTGAAGGGCCCCCGCCTCAGGGGCCCAGGTGGCCAGATCCCCCAGTTCTGAGGGAGCAGGGTTTTAATGTACACTTTTTTAAATAAGCAACTTTTTAAAAAGTTTAAATACTCTGGGTCAGAATTAACCAATCTGCAACAGCTGTTACTTTTAAAGGATGTCTACTACTCTGGACAAAACATTTGTCATAAGTTATGATTCCTAAAAGTTCAAGAAAGTGTCTACCATGATCAAGTAACTAAAAATAGGAAGGGAAACAAATAGCAAAGTATGAGGAAAAATCAAAAACACTGTCTTTTATTTCCTCCTATTTCCTCTCGTGCTGCGCAAAATAAAGCTAGAGCGCAAAGCCATCTCGGTAGGTGTCAAGTGGCACCGAGGGCTTGGGGCTCACCGCAGCTGGCAGGTGATAGCTCGTCCCTGTGCGCCTTCCGAGCGCGAGCGTAGAGGTAGCCGCTCAGCACGGTGGCGAAAGTTGTAGCCGCCAGCGCCAGCTGCAGGAAGTGCTCGTACAGGCAATGCAGCTCCAGGCCCCAGAAGACTGCCGAGCCGAGGACTGCAGAGGTCAGGATGAGAGCGTAAAATCCTTCAGAACAGATGGAAATAACTGGCGTTAGTCCAGAGCTCACCTGGATTCACAGCCTTACAAGACAAAGCACTGCTGCTTGAGTCTCAACGCTATTATGCGGACTGAACACACAAACATGCAAATAAGCAAAGCCCTGATGGGTGATCTCAACGCAGCTTCCACGACTCTTGGAGTTTGTAGAATATTCTGACACACTTATTCTGTTTCATAGTGAACAGTCATTATCTGCTTTTAACTAACGGAAAGCTGAAAAGGGGTACTGTCCATAAAGGTGGGAAAGAACCTCAACAGGCACTTGATGCAAACACTCAGCCCCAATGTCAAGGGCAAAAGCTGAGACAGGCACACGGGGCTCATGGCAAGGTCTGTGCCCTCGCCTGGCAGCGGGCAGTCTCAGCAGCTGTGAGGTTAGGGATGTTTATGCTCGAATTCCCTTGTCAGTGCTGGCTACCGGCTAGGCAGAGCTCACCCCCATCCCCAGGGCAGAGGCCACCACAAATCACCCCTGCAGGAACCCACATTCAGCCCACTGTCCCCACCCGGCCAGTGGCTCCATGGGCTCCCTGAGTCTCCCAATAACAGAAACTGTCATGTTCTTGGGACCCAAGTGTCGTTACTTCTGTAAGAATTCTAAAATCAGAGACTTTGTGAAGAAATAGGGTCACTCTCTCTATTATTTAAATCCACGTTGTCCACATTATCAAGCGTACTCCAAAGAATAATTTTTAACGCTTGAATTTTTGAAAAATATTCACTGAACTCTCATAAAATTTGTGAATATTAAGAAGAATGGCACATGGATTAAAAATAACCATGTAAAATTTCTTAAAAATCACCATCGTGATAAAAATCTCATGAAAAGAACACCTGGATATTGGAGACAGAGTAACTTGATGAAGACGTTTCATAGAGGGACCAGTAACCAGGCCAGCACTGCCTCCGACAGCTCCAAGCCTCTCGAGGTACTGCACTCCCCAAGGAAGACACAACCAAGGGACATGCAGGGACACAGACACTAACACCAAGGCCCGTGGGGGGTGACGCGGGTGACCCAGACTGTGCCGCCGACTTCGCCCCTCTGCCGCGGCTGTGTGACCGGGGGAGGGTGTCTAACCTGTTCCCTCAGTGAGGAGTTCCACTGGCTGACCGCAAACACACGTGGAGCACAGGGTGGTGAAGGGCAGATGGCACCCCAGCCCTTCCAGGACCCTACAGCCTGGTCTCAGGCAGGAGCAGGGGCAGGCAAGGTGTGAAGCAGAGCACTCAGGACAACGAGAACGAGAGGGTTTAAGGGTCAAGTGTTCCAACAGGCACAGGCAGCTCCCAGCTTGCTGGCTTCAGCCAGCGGGTCTCTCTACCACAGCCAAAGGCAACGGGACGCACCTAGCAGAAACTGCACCTCGGATCCCAGTCTCCTCCCTGCTCCCACCAGGGCAGCTGCCCAGACCAGGAGGGGCAACATCTGCTGGGTCCTGATGTGCTGAGACCCCACCTCCCCCAGGCACCCTCTGGGTACCACAGATGCCACAGGGTACAGCCAAGGGCCACTCGTGGAGCCACAACTGCAGGGGGACCCAGCAGAGACAGGCACGTGGCATCAGAGGACAGCAGGCAAGGAAGAGGGGCCCTAAGGCCGCTCCAGCAGAAGTGGCAGAGCAAGCGGCAGCTGGTGGGCACATGGGGACGTCCCCAGGAAAGGGCCCAGGAAGGGAGGGGCCAGTGAGGAGGGGCTGAACAAGGGGACGGACACACGCACCCACGCGGGGTTCTCAGGGTGGGAAAACCCTGGGCAAGGACAACACTGCAAGTATGATGGGTGCTCCTGAGCAACGAAACTAGGGCTGGTTCCAACCCAGCACTGTGAAGGTAGGTTAGGTAGGTAAGGTAGGTACGTGGAGGCGAGGTGAGGTAAAGCTAGATAATCAAGCGACTAGGGGGCTGCTACTTCACATGGCCTGAGTTGTACCCCTAGCTGTAGGTAAAGTTTATCTGGATACCCTTCAAACTACTCAGAGGTAATTTCCTGTTTACTCCACTGGCAGAATCAGCTTTGATGGATTACAGCAGTGATGGCAAACCTTTTACAGATTTCAACAACAAACAGCCACTGCAGCATTTGTGCCACAGGCTCACCACCACTGGTTTAAAGAATACAATACCCAAGAGTTTAAATTATCAAGTTATTAATTTAAGTCTTAAAAAAAAATCACCATTTAATCTATATTTGAGTCTTCTTCCATCAACAAGAGGCAATCCTTCTACAACCTATGAGAAAAAAAATTTAAAAAACACATTACCATCATCCTTGCATGTAAGAGATACAATCTCCACAAATGTACACATGCATGTGTCACGCCCTTATATATTCTTCTGCTCGCTCTTTAATCTTGGCATTCCAAGGAAGCAGCCCTCTTGGAGTAAGGAAACGAGTACCTGGAAGAGCCCTGAAGGGGGCGCCCCCCTCCCGATGGCAGAATTCTTAAACAAATTATTTATTACTCAGGAATCTCATGTTTCCTTAAATATGTCCAAGTAAAGCACTCCACTGAAAGAATAAAAAACTACACTCAGCAACAGGAACAAACTTTAAAGACATCACATGAGCCTGAGAAGTACGTAAAATGTTCTTGACAACTGACTTCTCAAAGGGATTAAAAATTAGAAATCTGTATTCAAAAAAACAAAAAGATAAAGTCCATTGAACGCCACAGCTTATCAATTAATGATTTAAAATGCAACATCTGACATGATACATGGCAAAGAAGAATCTCCCCCTCCTGTCTCCCAGAGTCAGGCCAATTTGCAAACTAGCTTATCCTTTTCTACTTGGTTTGGAAAGTAACACATGAAAATCAGATTTTTAAACTTCCGCTAACAGGCAAGTGTTACATGGCACAGGAATAAATAAGTTTTGATAGTTATGACCAACAGCAACTTCCCACCTTCAAACTTCTGTGAATTCACTCATGTGACCATGGAAGAGAAGCTAGGGAAGTCTCACGACGCTAAGTCCTAACAACATAACCTTACCTTCCCAATTGGCAGCAGGGAGAACAGAACTTGAATAAAAAACCAGAGGATGTAGAGTCCGCTGGCCCGGGGCTCCCACAAGGCACACAGTGCTGGCAAGGAAGGCGGGAAGCTCAGGAGGCTGGGGTCGTCCTGCCGGCAGAGGGACAGCAGCAGGAAGAGGACAACGGGCAAGCCCAGCGTGATCAGCAGCACCCCTGCAGGTGGGTGGGGACAAGGGTCAGCCTCGGCCGGCTCAGTCAGCGCGCTAGTTTAGAACTCGCGTGGGTCTCGAAGGCCTGCGCTCAGGTTTGGCTGGCAGTCTGAAACCAACACCACAGGCCCAGCAGAACTCTCTGCCTCTGCCCACTGCCTCCAGGGGAAGAACCGCGGACATTGCTGCAGGAAAGCACAGATGTCCAGTACCCAAGAGCTACAGCCCAGCTCAGAACCAAGCTCCAAACACTTCCCACAGCAGCAGCAGAGGAGCGGGAGAGGCCAGCACGGCCACAGCCAGACATCTGGAAATGACCCTTCTCATCTTAAATACTCTGTATCCGCAAACTTCCCAAAATTAAAACATGTCACATTCCTGTCAGGTGTGCAGACTTTGGGTGATGCTGGACATACCTATACTGACCGGCCAGCCAAGTGTCTCCACTTACAAAACACAGCAATGAAGCCACGCAGGATTGGGAACCATTCAGCCACGTACTTTCTTTCCCAGCTCATCAGTCCCACCTATTCACGCACCCCGAGGTCGCGACACTCAGACCCTCACAACTGACTGTCTGGTGGGAAGGCAGACACCACGAGCCAGCTCACGCAGCACTTGTTCTCACCCACGGTCCGGTCTTCACAGTACTCCTGCCCCCACGGACCACTGATCGCCCTCCCATACGCTGCTGTGTATCAGGCCAGATCCCTTTACCACGTCTCTGTGCTCTTCTGCTCGAGGCCTGTGACAGCCTGCTGCGAAGATGCTTGAACACAGCCATGCTGATGTCCTGCCCACTCCACGATCACCCCTGGAGGGCGCAGCTCAGCCTCCGCGGGTGCTGCTTGCCCCACCAGGACACCTACCAGGGATGCCCCCGAACTCCAGCTCCTTCTTCTGAGGGGTGGCTACATGAAGCGTCCTCAGTGGATCCGGCTTGTGGGCAACAGGCTTTTCCTCCTTAGAATCAACCTTGCTGAACTTGATCTCTTCTCTTCTCGGACGAAGGCTGTACTGAGGAGACACGTAACTGCCTTCTTGGGACACGGTAAATCTTTCCTAATTAAAACACAGAGTTAAATACTTACATCAACAACTGCACCAAGGCAACTGTGTTAAGGAATTCAGCACCTCAACACAGCTGATACTAATGCGAAGGAATGAGCCAAATCACACTTAGTCTTAGACCAAATTATCAGCTTTTATGAATTCCAATGTGCTTCTCGGGAAAATAGGGTTAAGGAAGAAGAGTTGCCCAAAAGGTGAGCACCTTGTGTACCACCTGCCGCAAAGAGGTATGTCTCCCCCTGCCGCGTCCCCGCGTGTCTGTGAGGAGCATCCTCCCCCTGCCGCGTCCCCGCGTGTCTGTGAGGAGCATCCTTCCCTTGCCGTGTACCTGAGGTTCCCTGTGAGGAGCGTCCTTCATTTTACCACGTGTCTGCGTGGCTCTGTGAGATGCGTCCTTCTCACTCCGCTCAGGCTCTGGCCCTCCATTGTATGCACCGATGCTGTTCCCAAATGGCTTCTAAGTGGAATACAAGACGTTTTAATGAAAATAACAGTGTTAAAATACAACAACAAAATAGACAAAAATTTACGTAGCCTCAATTCTAAACAATTTTAGCCCTTATAAAAATGAAAATGGAGGCTCTGGAATGTAGCTCAGTGTAGCTGGTTCAAATCCCAGCACCACCAAAAAAGAAAAGGGACAAAACTGACTACAATTTCCCAGTTTTCAAAGTTGGATTGTACAGTATAGATTTCTTCAGAACATCTTTCAAATGTAATTAGACTGAATGTTATCATTTCAATCAGATATTCTAATACTTAGTATGAGGGGCAGATAAAAGTGAAACCTGGTAAATTAGTACATTAGTTGGTTTTTATTTTATTTTATTTTATTTTATTTTTGGTGCTAGGGATCAAACTCAGGGCCTTGTACTTGCTAGGCAAGTGCTCTACCACTGAGCTAAATCCCTAACCCCTACTTGGTTTTTAAAATGAGGAAAAGACATCAACTGCATCAAAACAGCCTAGATTAGAAAATTAAGAAACAGCCAGTCGTTATAGAATGTTACTAGTGACACAGAGTTTACTTTCTAAATTTCGTGCCACCTAGTATTTATTTAACCCTGAACGTCCCTTCCCACATGTCCCTTTTCTCAACTCGGCCTCGTTTAATTTCTCACCTGACTGAACAAGGGAAGAGATTTAGCTCACAGAGGATTTCTCAGACATGCATGACTGACATCTGTCATTTTGCTCCTTCATAAGTCACCAGCTGAGAAAGGACAGTGTTACATCGGATCCAGCTCTGGTCCCCATCAAGGCCCCATGGACCCGCAACAACAGCCAACAGCCACCGAGGGTGATGGGGAGGGCAGACCTGACTGTGTCACCAGCGGACCAAGGAAACGACACTGTGGAAATGCAAGTCCCTAAGCATCACAAACCAAAGTGTCGCAGAGGTGGCATGCGGCTTGTTCCTCACCCTGAGCCCCCAGGTGGCCCCAGAGCCCAAGAGTCAGAAACTCAACTCACTGGCAATGAGCAAAACATGAATTAGAACAGTAAGCAGAAAATTTCTAACAAGCGCATTAGAAAAGAATTGTAATACTCAGATGAGAAACAGCTTTCATATACCATCAATCCTGACAAACGTCCTCCAAGCAACGTGAAAATGCGCATAAAAGCCTCAAACAGCACTGCACATCTGACCAGCAGCTCTACTTTTAAGAATTTTCCCAAGGACATAACTAGATGTCTATACTTGTTTACGGTGGTAAAGACTCAAAAGGGAAAACACTAGATTTCTGTCAACAGGGGAGATGACTCCAACAATTACCTCACATCATGTGATTTATGGTCTATCCACACTACATCAGACACCACAACGGTGCAGAAAAATATGCCATCAAAGGTTATTCCCAGTATTTTAATTTTTTAAAACTTTAACTACTAAATGCTATGTATATAATCCAGTTTTTTAAGGTTATTAAAAGCCTATGTGTATTTTAATCCAAAGAAAAGGTGAAATTACATAAAAGGAGCACAAAATAACTATTTTTTTTTTCTTGGTGCTGGGGATCGAACTCAGGGCAGCCTTGTACTTGATAGGCAAGTGCTCTAACCACTGAGCTAAATCCCCAGCCAGGAATACAAGATAACTCTGACTCTAACTCTTGTGAGGTATTTTCTTGTTTGATCTACTATCTTAATCTAGCCACTGCAAAAGTCTACAGTTCCACACGCCTTGACACTCCCAGCCAAGCACTCTGAAAGTTATTCCATTGAAATTATCATATTAAAAAGGGAACAGATCAAGTATGAGGATGCTGAGAAAGGTAGAATGTTTCTGTGACAGCTATGTCTCATGTCACATGTGAACTTTGATACACTGTAAAAACTCAGTTCAACCTACAAGCTTTGTCTTTCAAATTTAAACACTATTTTTTAAGACAGTATTAAAAAGCATGGCGGGAGGGGTAGTAGGAATGGAACCCAGGGCCTTCACACTGAGCTACATCCCCAACCCTTTTTAGAGAGTCTCGCTTAGTCAGTAAGCTGCTCAGGTCTAGGTTTGAACTTACAATCTTCCTGTCTCGGCCTCCCAGAGTGCTGGGATAACCAGCACTTCTCATAAATTAACAACATTCTTTTTTTTTCATTTAAAAGAATTACACTTTCTACACCAAACGCTTGTTGTTTATGTTATCTTCCAAAGTTATGACCTCAGATTTGATGTCTCACTGCATTTTAATATTACTAACTGCAAGTAACTTGAATAAACATTTACCTGCAGGAGACGACAGTGCTATGGACAGATGAAATACTGTAAAGGATAAACACAAGTTACCAATACAAGTGGAGTCAATTTAACTTCCAGAATCTCCCTCCTCATTTCCTTCACATCGGCCTGGTGGGAAGCAGAGGTGGATCTCCGGGAACCTTTAGGCGGCCGGCCAGGGGACCGGGAGCGTGACCGAGACCTGCTGCCGCGGCTCCCTCGACGTCTGGAGGGAGAACTGGAAGCTGAGCTGCTCTTCCGCTGCTTGAAGGTCGTTAAAGGCTGGAGGGGAGGACGGTGGCAAAGAGCTCAACGCAAACCAGGGTGCGCAGAGCCACTCACACTGAGAGGACAGCAATGGCCGCGGGCCGCTGCCCAAATTCTGACCCCTGTGGTGGGGCCAGCAAGGCCGGGCTCATAGAGCACACAGCCTTGTGTCTTGCACGCTTCACCAAAGGTGTCCCCTGACTCCCAACGACACGGCCCACAAGATGAAGGAAATCAGCACACAGCCGAGGAGTGACCCCCACAGCTCGCCTGAACCCCGCGTGGACAGCATGGCACTGTCCCACCCAGCCTGGACGCCCCAAGCCTCTCCCTCGTGGCTTCCAGGGCTGAGACGGGGACCTGCGACCAAATATAACCCACGGGGTCTTGGGTCTCACCCTCACCCTTGATCTAAGGATGATTTTTACATCTCGTAAATGACTGCAACAAAATCAAAAGTATACTTCTTGATGTGAGAACTATCTGAAATTCCAATGCCAGCATCCACAAAGGTTCATTAAAATACACCCCTATCCATTTCCTTCCACGTGCAAGGCCTGCCCGCTGGTAGATGCGACATTCTCATTGGCACCTGTGATGTGGTCCGCAGCCCAGGCCCCAATGCGACTGATCTGCTGCAGGCACAGAACTGACAACAGACACTTGCAGCATTTTCACAGAGGAACTTCATGTCTGTGAAATCTAATGAACACGTACTTTATTAGATTTCATTTTGCCTATCTTTTTTCCTCATAATTAATCTTTATGGCATATTTATTTATTTACTCGTTTTTGAGATGGGCTCTCACTGTGTTGCCCAGGCTGGCCTCCAATTCACAGCCCACTGTCTGACTTCTGAGTTGCTGGAGTTAGGCTGCAGCATCCAACTGACATATTCCTACACCGTATTCGAAAACCTAGGCCTCCCCACACAGGTGACTGTCAAGGGACAGACTCAGATGTAACAGATGCCACCCTCCTGAGGAAATACTTGGTGTCGGGACAAAGCCCGGCCCAAACATGGAGCAATGGGGCATTGAACCCCCAGCTTGGCTGGCTCCCACTTCCCACTCCACTGCCCCAACTGCCACCTGCTCTGGCTGAGTCCTTGTCGTCCCCAGCCTTTAGTGTGCTGCCCTCACTTGGACATTTCCCCACATCCTCGGCACTCAGGTGTCACCATCTCTGTCACACCCTGAAGCCCAGAGTCCTTCCCTCCCCTCTGCACCCAACACCAGCAGAGCAAACTCCAGCCACAAAACAGACTAAACCCAAGGAGATGGCCAGCACATGAGTCTGTGTGCAGATGTGGCCACAGTGGGGGTGCCCTGCCTCCCACACTATGGGGGAAACCAGCAGAGTCTTACCTTGATATCATTCTCTTTCAACTCAAGTTCAGTTCCATCTTTGTATTTGACAGTGTAGAGCTGGGATTTGCCATCATAGCTCAGAATTTCCACTTCATAATAGAGGGAACTCCCAGGCCATCGACCTCTTACCACGTCACCATCGGCGAATTTCCTACTTGGCATTTTCCAAAATTAGTCTGAACAATGCTAAAGAAAAAAACTAAGTCAGTATTTACAGTTATGTTAGTCTTTTTCATAGACTGATTACTAAAATACAACTTTGTAGAATTACTACATGGCCAAGATGTTAGGACCAGGAAGGCCTCCAGAGGATAGGTACCAACTCCTCATTTCAAGATGAGAAAACGGAAGCTTAAAATTGTTTTGCCCTAGGGCACAAACACAGATGTACGAAATGGGAGGAAATTTATTTATAGCTTTGTTGTATCCCACTTGGAATCACTGTACAGGACATGACAGAGCCAGAGAGGTGCATGGAAATGACATGAAGGGATGACATAAGACCACATGTTTGGGCACCAAGTAAGTTTGTACCTGCAAACTGCTAACCACTTACAGAGATCCAAACTCAGAGTAAATCTCATATGGGGCACATTTTCTGATTTGTAAATCTGCATATTATCTTTGAAGGGCTTTAAAATGCAATTTACCATATTTTAACAAATTACCTTACTGAAACCAATAATTATGAAACAGATTGGGAAAATCAAGGATGTGTAATTAACATTACTATAACCTATCAATAAAGGAAGAGAATTTCAGATCTATAATGAATAGCAAAGCTGGGGTTTATTTTACAAAGTTTCAACTCTTAAATTACAGCCCAAATGCACACCAAGTAACTGCCAACCATCCAGCCAGCCCAGCACACACCTGGCTTTCAACAAAATCACCCCCTCAAAACTACCGCAGACACCGGCCTCATCACAACATTCTTTTCCCCGCATCAAAACATGGTCCGCACACCTACACACAGCATGGTTATAAAATACAGTGATTGTCTGAATTTTTTAAAACTATTACAGTAAAAGACACTGCCGTCAATCCCCTCTGGATACACTCCCCCTTTGCTTCAAACACACTTACCCAATTGTTCTCGCCACTTTGTGAAGCAGTTCTAGAAGCCCTCTTTCCTGCATGTCTTTCATTGCGCTGTCCTGGCTGCCTCAATGTCCTTAATCGATTGAGACCTTTCATGATTACTTTGACTTTGGGGAAGAGTCAGAAGTTGCACAGTGTCAGATGCAGTGAATAAGATGGATGAGGACACGGCGTCATGTTTTTATGAGGCTGCCTTTCTGTCGATGACACTCAGCAGCAGCATTTACTGTAGTTTTGATCATACCTCCTAAAGACACTCAGGAGTGAGGATTTCCAGAATTGTTTCAGAAAGTAGCAAGAACGAGAGGTAAGCATGGGGAGTACACTGAGGGGAATTCAGTGTAATGTTTTTTACTGTAATAAATTTTTTTAAAAGTAAACACCATGTGTTTTTTGATCATACCTTTGAGCATACATACAGCTTAAAAGGCCACAAACAACCTTCAAAAACTGTCACACACAGAGACCTTCTGAAGTATCAGCTGACTGCCACATACTGCAGGCACCTGCGAAGTAGCCTCTCCTCCACTAACACACACTTCCACACCAAAGCTGATGCCTCAGGCCAAGCCCCCCCCATCAAATGAAGCTGCAAGAAGCAGACAGTAAGAAAGACGTGTTCTCTTCCAAGTCACCGCCATCAACAACTATGCAATCTCAATGGATCATGGGAACACACAGAGATCCATTTGTCACCACTCCTGTCAAGAGCTGACCATCCAATAACTTCTACACTTCAGGAAGGCTGAAGACTGAGGAACTAGGAGAAAGATGGGTTACCTACCCCTGAGAAAAAAAGCCTTTCTTATCTATATTCACTGTTAATCACCTGAGATAACACAGCTTGTTGTTTAGATAGTTGGTCCCTAAATTGATAGATAAAAGAAAATACAAGTGCTTATCTGGTGATTAGAGGATGTCAGTGGATGTGCAGATCAGATGCTTTCTCCCCACACCTGAGATAGCATCACAGGGGTAACAACAAGTTTGAGCCTCAGGAATGAAGTCGGGCCTGGCTGTAGAGTCACCTGAGGAGACCTCTCTGGGAGGACAGGACACCTCTGGACAAGGAGGGGCACACAACCGGAAGGTAACAGCAGCAAGCAGTGCCTATTTCAACACATAACTCCCAGCCTGTAAGCACAAGAAAGAGGAAGGAAATGAAACGTGCTTCTTTCCTCATTTGGCGCCCTCCTCGTCCCTGCACTCCTCAGATCAGACTTCAGTCATACCTCACGGGTCAACCAGAGTTGTAAGGAAGCACGTCTTTCAACATGAAGAGGCCACTTAAGTTTCCAACACTTCATAACCTCTTGAAACACAAGCCCTTAAGACTTTGGGTCTACCTGCATTTTTAAAGAGCACTTGAACAGATCTCTTCCCTATCTTCTGAAAACTTCACTTGTTTACATTTTTCCACACACCTACTATACATCACGGTACTGTATGCAATCCTGACACAGGCCAAGGCCAAAAGCATTCTTCTCCACCAATTATACTCTGAGATAAGTTGAGACATCTGAGTCTCTAAGCCCAAGTGTTTTTTGAAAAGGCTTCTGGGAGCAGGAGTGGCACAGTGGCAGCGCTACCCGTTTGCCCTGGCTAACAAGTCTTAGAGTTGAGACTTGACAGTGATCTGTCGTGGGTGCTTGGAAAACAAAAGGTACAAACCATCACTGGCAGGGGACCGCTATCTCACACCGATGCCCCACGGTGACACTGCCGCGCTGAGCGCACCCACTTCGCACAGGACTGAGCCGCGGGGCGGGATGGGACAGCTCTGGACACTCGCGCCACATCTGAGCTCCCCTATACGGGGCACGCAGGCTCCCCGCAGGGCGCGGATCCTCGGTGCCCAAGCAAGCCAACTGCAGATCTTGCGATCGTCGCTCCTCCGTTCCCGCTCACCAGCGTCAGGAGGTCCCTGCACCGCCCAGCCGGCTTCCCGTGGGCCCGGTTCCGCCCATCCCGCGACCGCGACTCGGCCTCTCCGGTTCGGGTAAGGTTCCATCCCTCGCTTTTCTCGGCTAACCGAGACGCGGTACGTGGGTGACACTCAAGACAAGGGCCTTTGCCGGTGGCCCCGCGACCACGGTGACCAGCCGCCGCGTGGGCCAGTCCGACCACGGGAGCGACGCGGCTGCCACCGAGGAGATGCCAAGCCCGACGCGAAGCCGAGCAGGCAGCCCCGCGCGAGCCCCGCCACGCGAGCCGCGAGGCCGAGCCCGGCCCCGGGTCCCCGCGCCCCCGCGAGCAGGCGGGACAAAGGCCCGGCCCCGCCGCCGGGAAGTGCGCGGTGCCGCCTGCTTCCGCAGCCGTCCGCTCCCGCCCGCCCCCGCCGCGCCCGGGGCCCGCGCCCGCGGCCGGCGGCCAGACAGGGACAGGGCCGCGGCCGGAAACGGGGACCGGACGGCGGCGCTCACCTGCGCCACCTCCGGGGAAGGCCAGCCACTTGGGACCGGCGCAGCGCTGCTGGCAACCCGACGGCGGAGCGGAGCTACAAGGCCCGGACACGCCCCGGACACGCCCCCGCGAGGCTCCCGCGCTCCTATTGGTCCCTCAGCCATTTGAATCGTGACCGGTGCCGCCGATTGGCCGCCTGTCGTCGCGCGCGCCCCTGTCTTCCGCCCCGCGGTCTGCGCCCGCCTGCGCCTGCGCACCCGTGGCCGCGCCCGTGTTATCTCAGCCGCGCAGCCTCGCGCTTCTCGGCAACGCGCGCGACCGGAACGGCCGCGGTGTGGGCGAGCTCGCACCGTGACTGCTGAACCGCGCTCGCCGGGGCGGGGCCGAGGACGGGACCCGGCTGGCCCCGGTTCCTGTCGGTTGGCGGGTTTCCTGCCTCAGAGGTCGCGAGGTCAGAGCCGGTCGATCAGTTACTATGCACCCGTAAGTGGATCCTGCCGTGGCGGCGCCCCGTGGAAACACCGCGCAGCCGGCTTCCCGTGGGCCCGTTCCGCCCACCGCGCGACCGCGACTCGGCCCTCGGGTCCGGGTGAGGCTCCTGCGGGGACCGTCGTGGCCGTCGCGTTTACCCGGGGTGGAAATGACGTTGCGATCTCCGCAAACCCTGAGCTTCTTGCCTGACGCCTCGGAAACGCATCCCGACGCACAGATTGGCCGGAGATGACAGAGACACAGCCCGTCCCGGGCCCACGCGAGCCCGAGAGCAACGCTGCTCCTTCCGACCAGCAGCCTGCGCTACCTCGTCTACACAGAACCGGGCCTCCGTGGCTTGGGTTGCTCGCGTTCTGCACGAAACCAGGCACACGTCTGCTGGATGAAGTAAAAGATTTGCCTTTTAAAAACTTCATTTTAAACGTTAGGTTTTTAAAATCATCATGAAATGAAGTTGGAAGAGTGCAAGTTACTGGAGTCAACTTAGTCAACTGGATACCTTGTGAATTATCAACTAATGACATTTTAAAAGTAGAACTGATTGTGAGATCAGGGAAACCAAGTAATAATCGTTCATTTCTAGTTAGTGGACTGAAGCAAATTGTGAAAAATCAGATAAGTGTCTAGACTACTTTCTCAATAAAGGAACTGTTGGTGTTTTTCTCTTTTTAAAGACTGCTAAGAATCATGAGATTTGGAAATGGAAGATGTTCAGGTTTAGTTTGCAGAAAGATGCTTGTTAACCACAATCAACAAGCTGTGGATTTTCCGAATCAACGAAGTAAAAACCATTCAAATATAAAGTAATGCCATGTCTTGTGACTGCGATCCTGGTGGCACAGTCCCTGCCCCAGTCGGGTGGTAAATGAGCCATCCCAGGGACCCAGGTGGGACAGAACCCTTTATGGGTGAATCCTATCCCAGGGGACATGTTCCTGTTCAGCAGGCGTTGCCTTTGCTCCCCAGAGGACCTCAGCTCTCAGGATTGAAACATCTCTTTCAGGTAAAATTTCCTGCAGCAGGAACTCCGATTGGATTGGCTTGGTACTGTTTTATAAGGGACAGCTTCACCGCGCTGGAAACTAAAGAAGGCTTCTTTTATAATGTAAAGGTAGCTAAGAGCCATCTGTCAGGTTTCTACTCCTGTCAGTAAGACTGGTTTCTGTCCACAGAGGTGTGGAGTCTGCCTGACAGGATACGCTGATGGTGTCCATTTCAGTATTGACATAAATGGACATTTGCAGCACTTACTCTCATTTTTCTAAATTTTTAACTTTCAATTTTAAAAGTTTATTAATAGATTAGAAGGGGAACTCTACTAGAATGGATGGAGCCAAGTATACTGCTGTCTGCAGCTTTGGTGAAGGAATTTAAAGGAGGTAGAGTATGTGCGCTTTAGTGTCTCAGGCAGGAAAAGATAAAAATCAGGATCTGGTGTAACACTGATGTTGAGTGGCTTTTGTTTACTGACTTCTTGCCTCTACCAGCTGCAGCTCAAAGCACTTCCTGTTTTGCCTGATTTGTGTGGGGCAGGTACTGTGCAGTTGAGGAAACAGGAGGTCCAGAGGTTAAGCACTTCCCCAGATTCACCCAGGGCAGCCTGTTTTCCACAACCCATACTACTTGGCACAGGACTGCCCAGGGCAGGGCTTGGGCAAGTGTCGACCTGCTCCGCACACCCCAGACCTGTAGAATCCAAAGCTCAGAGTTTTACCAAACCATCCAGACCGGAGTTTGGGAATCCCTGGCAAAGAGGAAAGTGGTGGCAACGTTAATGATCTCTTCATGGATTTGCATTCTAGAACAAATGTAGCAAGTTGATCCAACAATTTTACACAGCACGTGTATTCCCGAAGGTGAAGTCCCCAGGTGTGGTGCTGGAGGTGAAGAGGCCAACAGAAAGGTGAACTGGGCCACGGGGAGGGACTGAGTGCTGCTGCCTCCCAGTGGGCACCCAGCAGTACCGAGGGTCACCTTGCTGGCTCCCGAAAAGTGTGTTTTCTTCAGTTTTGGAAAACTAGTCTTTTACTGACTACAGAACATGTGTATTCTTAAGACATCAAAGGAAGTTCATTTGCTTTTTATTTTGAAATAAAGAATTTTAAACAAAAGCTAAGGAAGTTGAAACCGAGTGAGGCTGAGCCTTTGGGGAGTATGGTGTGAACAAAGCCGTGCTCCCCACCGAGGTCTTCCTGACACCATTGGTCTCAGAGGTCTCTGCCTTGGCCGAGGGTCAGATGCCCGAGAACCTCAGCCCCCCTTACATCCCTTCCCACCGGGCTGTAGGCTGCAGCATGAGCACACAGCCACTGAGGTTCTGATTCTGATAGCCAGGGGGCTGTCTCTTCTTCATGGTACTTAGCACATAGCAGGTGACTATTTGTTGAATTCATTGATTTGTCGATTGATTGATTAGGTGGAGAGCATGAGGGAAGTGATTCTAAAATGGCTTCAAAGACTTGACACAAAGTGAAACTCTCTGAGACCAGCTAGCTAGAGTGAATGCCCACAATCAGAACTACCACAAGAATAACAGTATTTTCTGCTCTCGCAGGGGTGTCTGTCACTTTGCTGAGATGCACAACAATGAGGGAAGTGACGTCCGCAATCACAGCCCTTAAATGGCATGCAGAGTCCCCATCTCTGAGGAGCGGGAACAGTGTGCGACCGTGAGAATGAATGCAGTTACGTTGGAACTCAGTACAACTTCATTCTATCTCAAGGTCAGTAAACCACCGTTTTTCATCAGTGTAAATAGATGAATAGCACATGTTAACAAAGGTTTCACGCATTTGGTTTTTATCTGATTCCTTCGACTCCTCCTATAGTGCACATTTAAACATCAGCCTGGATCGCCTGTCTTTTTCTCCCTGAGCTCATCTTCACAGTGCTGCAGCTGGAACCCTGGACTTGGGGCTGCTAGGCTGGTGCTGGCCACTAAACCACCCCCACAGACTTCTGAGGACATAAATGTGCTTTCACTGTTCAAGAAGTAATTCCTGAGGGCTGGGGATTTAGCTCAGTGGTAGAGCACTTGTCTAGCAAGTGCAAGGCCCTGTGTTCCATCCCCAGCACCGCCACCCCCCCAAAAGTAATTACTGCACTTTTAACATTTGGTTAATAACTGTTAAAATTAGGCTAAGATTTGTTCAGTGTGTAGAAGTTTTGAGAGTCCTGAAGGAGAAAGTTCCAGCTGTACAGTGGGACTGGGGGAGGCCTTGAGCAGTTCCTGCCTTGGGATCCTCCAGGGCTCAGCCCCCTCTGCCCCTCTGTGCAGAGACCCTTCCCACCCTCCTCACCCTTCAGCCCTGCAAAGCTCCTGACCTCTGGACAGCCTTCTCTCCCCCTACTCAGAAGACCCCACGTTCTTTCTGAGGCCTGGTCCCCAGCAGGAGCTCACCAGGCACTGCTCCCCACCCCGTCACCAAGCACGTGCAGGACAGGGGACATTTTATACCTTTGTGTATCTGTGCCCATTAAATGATTCCTTAATTATGAAACTGTGCCCTACGTGATCCTAAAAGCCAGGCTGTGGCGAGCTGTCCCCCGGGGCCTGGGTATCCTGCTCCGGAGGCCAGATCAGGGCCTGGCCTGCCACTCCCCGGGCTGCCTCCTTCCTGTGACTCTGACCAGGGCTAGTCCTGGGTGCTGCGGGGTGGTGCAGCATGCCTGCCTTTCCAGTGATCAGAGCATTCACTTCGGAGAGCTAGAGAAGGGACGCTGCCATCGGTGTGCTGTCCATAGTGAATGCCTAGTGCGATCCAATCTCTGAAATACCTGGAGGGTGGTGATACAAAATGTTTGAGATGAATATTGGAAGTCAGGTTCGTGTGATTATTCCTCATTTATATTTCTTCATTTTGCTGGCCATGTGCCTCCTGAATAATAGGCAGCATAAGACAGGCATGGAGCCATGCTGTTCACCAGGCTATGATGAGGACGAGCATCCCCAAGGCCACCTGTGGAAGGTGGTCCCCAGTGGAGTGCTTCCCAGGGGTGGTGACGCCTTTGAGGGTGAGGCCCAGTGGGACCTGTTAGGTCATGGAGGACACGTCACGAAGGGAGCTCTGGGACCAGTCTGCTCCTCACCCTCCTTTTCATACCTGGCCTGAGTGACAGGTTTTGCTGGACCACACACTCCCCACCAGGGTGCACAGCCTCAAGCCAGGACCAGAAACAGCAGGGCAGACAACCACAACTGGACCTCCAAACTGTGAGCCAGAAGAAACTCTTTCCCTTTGTAAGTTGACTTATCTCAGGTGTTTTTCACAGTAGTGGAAAGCTGACTGACGGGTCTACATAAATGACTAAAAATGTATATAAACGGTGTCTTTTTAAAATAGAGTTATAGCATAGATTTCTGTTACGGTTTATGGCTAGGCGTCCCCCAGAAGCTTCATGCCCTGGGAAGGGAACTTGTGGGAGGTGGCCGCTCATGGAGGTTGATGGCTGTTTGGTGGTGAAGGAGGGTCGGGGGGTGGGGGGAGGTCACTGTGGGAGTGACTAGGAAAGTTTCCTGCCTGGCTCCTCCCTTCTCTCTCTGCTTCCCTCTGCAGGCCCTCTGTGAGCAGCTCTCCTCCGCCAGGCCCTCTGCCTTACTGTCCTGCCTCAGCCAGCTGACCACAGACTGAAACGGGAGCCACAGTAGCCCTCTTCCTCCTTTAAATTGTGGGTGTCGGATGTTGTGTCTCAGTGACAAGATAACTAAGACAACTTACCTGAAGTTGTGCAGAGCTGGCTTGACAGCTGTTCAGCAACTAAATACTAATTAGCATGAGTAGCATTTAGTAACACCTACAAGACGCAGTTTCTGTGAGCATAAGGCTTTCTTTCTTAAAATGTCCCCCTTTTTTCCTCCATTTTACTTTTCTAATGTTCCGTGGATTGATCTTCTGGCTGGCAGTGACCGTGTGTATCAGGGACAGGGCACAGACCCCCGCAGGGAAGGACACCTGAGTCTGTGTCTTTATGCCGTGATGTTCTGTTCACGCCTTGGGCCCAAAACACCGTAGCCAACCAGGGACCAAGTCCTGTGATGTGTGACCCGACATGGCTTTCTTGCCTCGAGGTGTTTTCCTCAGGTGTTTCTCACATAAATGAAAGGCTAATAGACTATTAACCACAAGCCTTTATTACAGTCCAGGGTAGCATGAGTGCTTGTCTTGAACACTTGGCTCAGGAAAACCTGCTCGGGACGCCCCGATGCCCCAGCAGCACTCCCCGCACCGGCACCTCCGCGCCCTGTCCTGACCGGGCCCGCAGTGCCGGGAGCTGCACAGTTGAGGGGCACGCAGGAGGGTGACCAGGGCTCAGCCGCCACCAGCCCTGCGTCCCGTCCTCAGTCCCCAGCACCAAAAAACGAACACGAAAAACCTGGAACAAATGCAGATGTGGCTCCTAAAATTCGAAGGCTGCTTCCCAGGGATGATCCTGTCCCTTGACAGCGGCCACTTGAGCCAGCTCAGTGACGCCATGGGGACGACCTGCAGTCCATCTGCGCTGGGCGGTGGCCCGGCCTGTGGAGTGCCAGGGCGCAGCCTGCTCCCCGAGCAGCCTTTCTCCCGGGTGTTTAAAGTGCTCTGCCCTCCCTGGTCTCCAGAGCTCACCCACCCTGCCCGCCCCTCTGTCCACAGGTCCCTCGTACAGGTTGGAGTGGGGGGTCCATCCTCTTGGAGCTCTCTCCTCTGTTGTAGTTATCTTCTAATTAAAATCCTTTCTTACACTTGTCTTACTTTCTCATTGCTGAGACAAGATAGCTGACACCCAAAGTTAAAGGAGGAGGGGTTTATTTTGGCTCACAGTTTGTAGAGGTTTCAGTTCAGTCAGCTAGGTGCAAGGCAGGCGCAGCTCATGGCAGGACAGGCAGGAAACACTGAGCCTTCCTTCTTTCTCCTTTTATTCCATCCAGGCTCTAAACCTGTTGGTTACTGGCACCCACACCCACGGTGGGTCTTCCCTCTTCAGTAAATCCATCACTCACACCAAGAACTATGCTAAACCAGTTAGCAGACTAACCCAGTACTCCATACCTGTGATCCAGTCACTCCCACAACCCTGCCTGTGAGCACATGAGGCTTTGGGAGACGTCCAGATAGCAGCCTAACACCACTCTAGTGTCTGGCCTTACTTTGGACACTGCCAATCTTCATTGAAGTAAAGAAACATTACCATTCTAAGATGTGTTGGAATCACCTAGTGATATTATATGCTAATTTAACCTGCACGTGGAACAATGGCTTTACAATGTGCTCATTAGATTTAGAATATTGCTCACTCTGAGAGACCAACTGATGTTTGTGTGGCACGTGTTTCTGGTGTCACACAAAGTACCTTGGTGTACGGCGTGGCTCCAAGTTTTGCCGATTCCCTTAGGCTGAGGCTGAGGTTAGGGAAATACCAGCAGCAGAGGGAAGAGCTCTTCCAGTTCCTGGGAAATAATGGCTTGAGGAAAGTTTAAACCAAAAATATCAAGAGTAAATTAATACGGAAGCAAACTACTATCTAAAGTTACTTTCATTGCTACATAATTTGCATAATTCAAGGTGAGGGGAAATGAGCTGCGAAATGTTTTCTGTGCTTTTTCCTTTGCAAAGCAACCCCCCACCCCAGGGTGCATGTGTTAGCAAATGCCAGCGACACCATCGGCAGCGAGTCGGGTCCTCCCAGCTAGAAGGGAAGGTTCAACTCCGCACCTGTGCTGTCGCAAGGGGGGTTTCAACTCGAGGAGAGAAGATGACGAGAGGGGAAAAGCTGTCCTTGACTGAAGAGGGGAGGGACTGCATGGGGGGTGCCTGTGTCCTTGGAGCCTGCTGCCTCCACCTGTCCTTGGTATCAGGACAAGACACTCAATTTCAGACCATTTCCTTATCTATCGAGTGGGAAAATTAAAACCTGCGGTAAGGTTTCAGTTTGACAATGAGGGATTGATTTATTAACTCATTTAGCACATATATATAGAAGTGCGGTGAAAGAAATTTGAAATAAATTTTAAACAAACCTTAGCACTGCCGGGATACTTGTGATTATTAGTCACGATATGGGGATGCAGATTAATGCGGAGAGGGAAGCCCATTACCTTTGAGGAGTCGTTCAGACTCAGCTTCCCAACATAGTCCACAGTGGACAGGTGCCAGGCAGCAGTCAGTGGGGTTCCCAGCACCCTGCGGGCAGGGCCCTGGGGGCGCGGCACTGCCCTGTGATGGACCCTGGAGGCGGCGTACTGACTGCCTCACAGCTGGGTGAGTCTTTGGCATCCCTGGGCTTCGGGAATGTCTCAGAATCTAAAGATATTCCCCTACGTTTGTGTGTTGCGACCTGCAAGTGCAGCTGGCATGGCGGCCTTCGAATCCTCTGCCCACTGACCCTTCCTCCCCAAGGGGGGCAGAGTCAGAACTCGTTGCCATCAGTGTGGCTGAGGAGGGGACCAGGCCAGTCCCCCGAGGGTCCCTGACCACCCATGCCCACAGCGAGGCCACCACACTCCTTGTCGTGGGCTCAGGAGTGCTTGTGACATGCCCCTCTCTGCCGCTCTGGTTTGATTCACTTTCCAACCCCTGTGCCGCTGCTCCTGCATGACCCTCTGGACATGGCACACCACCAGGAGATGACATGGGTGCTGTGCCAGCAGCTGCAGTGGGGATACCTGCCGTCTCTTGAAAAAGAACAACGTAGCACCCACAGACGGTGGGGCCGAAGCAGAGTGGCGAAGAGCAGAGGGTTTCTAAAGAGGAGGTGGCAGGCGTCTCCAGCTTGTTCATCTGCTGGCAGGGGAAACCAAAAGCAAGGCCAGCGCCTGCTGTTGCTCCGCCCCTGGAGCAGCTCAGCTTGGTGTCTGGCCTTTGTTTTTCCTCTTCCAAGTTTCTACACAGGAAGGGGTGGTGCAATTTGCATGGGGCCAGGCAGGTGTGGGGGGACCTTCATCCCAGCCCTGGGGAGGATGGGGGCGGTGTACACGTCCCCTCAAAGGACTGATGGGGAGGGCCCTCCATGGTGTCTGCTCTGCGGTGTCTTCTCTGCAGTGCGTCTGGGTCCTTGTCACCGTCGAAGCGGGCAGATCCAATCTTAACCACGTAGACGAACAAGGAAGGGCAGGAAAGGAGCACAGAGGCCGAACCCCTGTGACATCTGCTGTGGGGACACTGACAGGCTGTGGGTGACAGGCCGTGGATCAAGTCTGCCATCCTGTGGGCGAGGTAACAGAGAGATGTCAGCAGAATACTCACAGGAGCACACAGGGAAGGCATGAGGCTGTCACCCTGCCAAGGCTTTGGAAGGACACTTGGGGACAGATCCAGGACCAGGAGTAAGGTGGCCCTGGCCCCACCTTGAGGCCCAGAGTCAGGGACCCGGGGCAGAGCTCCCTGGCGTCCCCAGGATGGGGCTGGTCCTTCCAGCCCTCTGCCTGGGTACAAGGATCCTGCCCTGCAGGGAGGAGGCCGAGCGTGGGACAGGGACAGGGGCAGGTGGAGAAGGACAGCAGCTGCAACCCACCCAGTCCCGGCACTACCCTCAAAGGCATCTGCTTCCCACACTGCAGCCACGTCAGAGCCGAAGCCTGGTCGCACGTGGCCTCCACATCCCCTGGGCACTATGGGCTATGCACCCAGAGTGCGGGACGTGGCCAGTCTGCACTCCTGCGCCTGCTCCATCAGGACACCAGATGACTTGTAACGACAGAGACTAGTAGACCAAGCTCTTGACCAGCTTCTACTGAGACCTTGAGACAAACAGTGGCTAGCATCATCCCACATGATATGCAACCGAGTGTGCAGCTCTGTGTATGCCAGGCCAGCGCCACTGAGCCACCCCCAGGGACCCTCGTTTCATTCCTCAGGCCAGTGGTGCAGAGTAGGCCGCATGGGTTGGGGGCTGCACTGTTGGGCTTTGCCTCTGACTTCAGTCCTGTGAGATGCAGTGGCCAAAGAGAAGCCAGGACTGTGGCAGTGCCAGGAAGCTGACCTCACAGAAGGCTGAGGCAGGAGTGTCCCTCACCATGGTGGGGGACAGCACTTTGTCCTCTGCCTGTAAGGCCCAGGTCCCCTAAATGTAATGGTGCCATCGGAGTGAGACAAAGACTGTTTGCAAGATTCTGATGAAGAACAGAATTTCCCTCCTCCCCTCTCCCTGCTTTTTTTTTTTTTTTTTTTTTTTTTGGTTGAGACTGTCTTGCTTTGTAGCCCAGGCTGGCTTTGAACTGGAGGCGATCCTCCTGCCTCGGCCTCCTGAGTGCTGGGATTACGGGTGTGTACCACCACACTGGTAGAATCTGACTTTCTCTTAGAAAGCATGGCCCCGCCCTGCAGCTGAACCCTAACGGAAAGTGACCTGGCAGCCACACCAGTGGGTGACAGGGCGAGGCGGTGCCCTCCCCTCAGGCCCAGGGTGTTAGGCAGCAGCCCTGCCTCCTGCCTAGCTTTCTGTGGATCCCCAAAGGGATGGCTCTGCCCATGGTTGAGCTGGGAAATATTTGAGGGAAACAGCTTGGGCAGAAGGCTGCCAGGTGCTGACCGGGACCTGCAGCCAAGGTCAAGGTGCCGGAATCTTGTGCAGTGGGACAGTGTATGATGGTCACTTCAGAGACACACTAGGCTCAGGGAGTGTGGTGCCCTCACTGACAAGGCATCTGGGAAGCTGAAAGCCCCAGCACCTGCCACCCGCCAGGGCAGAAGAGCCAGCCAGAGGACGTCTGAGTCCCACCTGTCCCGTCCTGGGCTTCCCAGCGCTTTAAGAGCCCAGGGCCTCCCTGTGGTGTTGGGGACGCTGTGGTGTCCGTGCTGGGGCAGCCAGGCTGGGTGACACCCGAGGCTGACGCAGACTGTGTCCCAGCCCTGTCAGTGGGCAGCACCCCCAGGTAAGCTCCAGAGCCACTTTGATTTTAATGAGGTTCCTGGGAATTAAAGTAAACACCCGCTACCAGGGTGGGAAGGAACCAGTGCCCCAGACCCTACTATGGGGCAGCTATCCTGTGCCGGCCTTGCAGAGCCTCGGAGACCCGAAACAGGGACCCTGGCTTGCGGTCCCCATGCCTAGGCCTGCAGAGGGTCCAATGGGTGTCTGGGGGTCCTGTGAGGTCCTGTGACTTAGAACCCAGGGCACACAAAAGAGACGTCACAGCACACCCTCTGGGAGGCCCGAGGGACCCATACCTCGAATGCCCTTCCGGTGTTGCCCATTCCTGCCCGACCCAACTCTGGCCCTCCCCTATCTCCCCAAGCTGCCTCCCTCCTCCACAAGGGGCACCCACAGGGAAAGGTGTCGAGAACTGTCCCTGGGCCTCTGCTCCTCCTCACCCAGGACAGTGTATAGTGCCCGAGATGGCAGGGCTCCAGTCCCCTGAAGACCCAGCACAGCTCTCAGCCTCATCCAGTCCTCCTCAATGCGCCCAGCACCTGTCTTGGTGCCACGCCCCTGTTCTGTCCCCACCAGCCTGGCTGGGGTGTGTTCACGCGCCCCTCTCTAAGGACACGAGACAGGAGGGAGGGTGGTGCCTTTGTCCTCGCTGCCCTGCAACCTGCGGGGGAGGCTGACAGTGTGGCAAGCCCAACAGGGCAGCCCTCGGACCCCAAGGCCCTCGAGAGCCCAGGGTCTGGCCAGGTCCAGGGCGCTTGCTGGCTGAGGCTGCCCTTTCCTTATCGATGGGTAGAAACACTTCCTGCCTGGTGTTCACAGCAGCCAAACAGGAACCAAAAGTGGTGTGGTGCCGAGTGCCTGGTGACAGGCAACTATGTGAATAGAATGCTAGAAAAGGAAGGTTATCCTCACTCCGTGCCACTGGGGACCTGGAGGACATTGTGCTGAGTGACATGAGCCAGGACCAGAAGATACAGGGTGCGGGTTCCCATCAGAGGCCCTCAAGGAGTCAGAACCATAGGGACAGAAAATAGGTGATGACACAAGGCTGGAGCCAGGGCACACGGAGTTTAATGGAGGCAGCCTCCAGTCTGGGAGAGAGAAGCACACTGAGACTGGATGGCAGTGCTGGAGACGCGGGGGACACACTGTTTGGCCTGGACTGTACCCATGAACGTGGCTGAAACGGTGCCTTGTATGTGTGTTCATTGTCATCAGATCTGGAAGGGCTGGGAGGTGCCCTGCTCACACCAGCCTGGATGGCCTGCGCATGGGCTCAGCATTCACAGAGCCTGGAGTGGCTGGTGCCAGGTGTTTCTGGGAAGGATGCAGCCTGCAAGGGATGGGACAGTGAGGGCAGCTGGACAGAGGACACGGTATGAGGCCCAGCATGGTGAGAGGACACAGTGCTCAGGGGCGACGAGGCTGGGGCAGCTCCTGCAGCCAAGAAACAGCATGCTTGGTCTTGAGTTATTCTACTGTTTTCTTTCCAATGTCAGGAATGGAGCCCGGGGCTTCACCACACGCTGCACAACAGAGTGAGTCCAGCCCCACTTCGGCTGCCTCACAGCCATCATTCAGCTTTGGAGAGGGATGTTACTCTTAGCGTCCACTTTTCCATATTGTGCAAACTCTTCCAGACTTATGATGTGCTTTGCTAGAGCTGTTTGACAACAGCTTTGACCCTGTGAGTCAACACCACAGGCTGGCTCTTGTGTTAAACATCCTGACCTGGTACCACCACATAGCATACCACATACCTGGTACCATCCTGACCTGGTACCACCCAGTCACCAGAGCAGAACTGTCAGCACGCAGGCTGTGTCCCATCACACGTGCCCTCCGCACCTCTGCTGGGCAGCAGGGCAGAAGGAAAGGCCTCAGAAACAGGATCCACTGTGTGCTGACATGTGGTAGGAGACCAGAGGGGCAAGCTGGGGGCCAGGGAAAGATATTCTGCCCTGGGAAAAAAAAGGGAGCAAGGCCCAAGGGAGAAATCTCCTCCCCAGGGGGTGCCATGGCTGGGGCCCTAAGGAAAAGTCTGGAACAGCTGCAACATGCAGAGCTGCACAGTAAGTCAATCTTGGGCCTCCCTGCATCCCAGTTTGTCATCACGGACACTCTTGCATCTCAGTTTGTTATCACATGGACTCATAAACCTGTAGCGTGAGACCTAAAACTAAGGCTGATACTTCATGTTGCCTTGACATTGGGTGACCTCCAGAGAGACCTCTGGGACCCTGCTCATCTGGCCTCACTGATAGGGACCTTACACGGTTAGGGACCCTCTTTCTCCGGCTTGTCCCCGGGGAGCAGGTTTTGGTCCCCTCCACCTCCATGGCCTGGTTCACCCAGTGAGTGGCACCCTCCCATGGAACGGGGTCCACCCTCTGGTTCATCCTGTTCCTAAGCACAGCCCATGCTGCCCCTGATGACGCAAGTACAGGGGACCAGGAAGCCATCCCTCTATCCAGAGTTGGGCCCTTGCCACCAGCCCAGAGTGGAGTGCCTGCCTTACCGCCATTCCCTGGGGAAGCTGTTTCTCCAGCCAGTGATGCCAGTGAGCCCTGGTTTGACTGTCTCCCATGGGTCTGACTCCACATGGACTCAGGACAGCAGCAGGCCAAGGGGCTGACTGTCCTGGTATCCCCAGTGAGATAGGTCCCAGCCTGTTCTCCTTGCCACACCGATGTCACTGCTCTGGCTGCTACCCTGGAGGAGAGGCCACTTTCTTTCCTGGAGGACTGTATGTGGCCTCCTCTCTCCCCTTCAACACACTTTGGATGGAGGATTTTCTGGTCAGGTTGTGTTTTCCACATGAGGTCTGCATGGTGGAGGATTGTAAACCCTGATACCACCACAGCTCCTGGCAGATAGGGACTATCACTTGTTTCCTGTCTTCTGTCCTCAAGCCCTGTGATCTGAACCAGATCAATCTGGTTCTCTCCTCAGGACTTCTGGCCACACTGGAAACCACAAGTCCAGATTGGCTTGTGCCACATTCCAGAGGAACAAGCAAATGGCCACAATTCCTCCTCTTGGACCCTCGTCTCCACACCACGTTCCACCCTGGCAACTTCCCAGGCTCTCACGCCCCAGGCCCGCAGGCAGCTCTCTCTACAGAAGTTCTCTGTGACCCTACTCTTTCTGGAGCAGACCCCTGTGGATTCCTGAGGGACTAAGTCTCTATCACCCTAATCAGCGATGTTGTTTCTTCACCGCTTTCTGTGTCCTGCATGCCATGTGCTGAGCTTGCAATGCAAGTTCTGTTTGTAAACTAATAGAAGCCGACATAATTCACCAATCCCCTGCTCCTCTCCCCAGCTCACAACTATGAAACTTAAGGACAGAGGCAAAGCGATAACTTTGGGCAAAGATGGGCGAGAAGGATCAGGAGGGTGCCACTTTCAGTCACCTTGGTGAGGAGCGGCTCCCACAGCTCATGCTCCTCTGGCTTGCCTGTGCCTGCCCAGCTCCAGAAGTCCTGAGGTCTTGTCATGAGGAGCTCATCCATCTCTGTCATGCCCCTCGTGTAGCTCTAGCTCAGATGCATCCAGCCTGCAATGGGAAACATCAAGACCACAGGGTGCAGCAGGTCAGCATGTGCCTCCTCTTTGCTGTGGACCATCACTGCCACGTGGTTTGATTTGAGGGTCCCCAGACTGAGTGCAGAAGGTTTGGTTGCCAGCCTGCTGGAGCCTAGTGGGAGGAAGGGAGGTCCCTGGGATGTCCTGGAAAAGGGATTTGAGACCCCGCCCCTTCCTCTCCTTTTGCTCCCTGGTCACAATGAGGGGAACTAGCCTTTTCCAGTAAGTGCTCTGCCATGATGCCTGCTGCCACCACAGATCCAAAGCCAGTGGGCCCAGTGATCATGGGCTGTCACCTCAGAAACCATGACCAGAGTAAACCTCCCTTCTTTTTTTTTTTAAACCTCCCTTCTTGTAAATGAGTTACCTTGGGTGTTTCGTCATTGTGACAGGAAGCTAACATTCGGCTGTTTAGAAATGTGGCTGGCAAAAAGGAAATGACTCAAGTTGCTCTAGGTCAGCCTACGAAGGGGGCCCGAGCCTTCAGCCTAGGAAAGCAAAGATGCTTCACAGAGATTTAAGTGAGGCCTTTAGGACGACCAAATCCTTCATGCTCATGTGCCAGCCAGCTCCAGACAGACAGGCTCGAGGTGGATTCTCCAACAGACAGGAGGGGCAGGATGGTACCCAGGCCTCATGCCCGGTGTGGCTTTGTAGGCACAGCCCTGAGTCAGGAGCACTTGGCAGTGGGGAGACTTTCCTGTAACACCAGGTGCTGTCTCCCACGAGGACAGTGCTGGGCTCCAAAGCATGGTCGGGGACAGGGGAGCGAAGGAGAGCACGTGATCCCCTTGGGGAGGCAGTGGGGACACAGAAGATGGCCTGGCAAGCTCCTCAACTTTAGAACCAGGCTCACTCTGAGGTCAGAATCAGTCAGGGAGACTGTCACGGTATAAACTTGATGTTCCCAAGACTCCTGCGCTGAGGGCTTGATCCTTGGTGCAGTGACATGCAGAGCTGATCAATCCGAGGCACTGCCCTCCTCTCCCAGTGGCGGGAAGCAGGTGCCAGGGACACCCCTCTGCAGGCCCATCTGTCCTGCCCCTCCTCTCTGGCTCTCTCAGCCTCTGCTTCCGGCTGCCCTGAGTTGGCAGCTTTGTGCTGTCCATGTCCACCCTTCCTTACGATGGCGCTGCCTTGCCCAGGCCTAAAGCGAAGGAGCCACGACCAAGGACTGAAGCCTCCGAAGCCCTGAGCCAGAAGAAACCTCCTCCAAGCTGCTTCTCCCAGGTACCTGGTCACAGGACCAAAGCCGGCAAATGGCAGAACACAAAACTGCCAAGGAGACAGAAGTTCCTGGCTTTCCTGCTTCTCCAGCCCTGGCGGAAAGGGGGACACGGCTTGGCTGGTGGCTGTCACACTCCTCCCTCTCCCAGTGGTCTGGGACAACTTGCTTCAGTGTGCTCCCTGGCTATCAGGCTGCCACTCTCCAACACAGGCGTGGCTGGGCTGTCGGCCACTGCTGTTGCCTCTTTGAAGGGAGGGGTGCCCCGGGCTGGCCTGAGATCAGAGAGGGAGGGATCTGGGCCCACTGTTAGCACCCCTGAACCCCACAGCTAACCTTCCGAAGACTCCCCGGTTTTGGTCTTGCCCCTCACTGGCTGTCCTGGAGGGGTGCACCAATCAGGGCCTGCACTTCGGCCAGTCACAGACCTGCAGCTGCTATGTAAGCAGCACTCCCCAGCCACTTCTCTGGTTTGATCTGGAGGGTTCCCTGCTAATGACTCCTCTGTGGCTCAGCACAGGTCCTGCTAAAATAAAGACTTGCTGTGGAGTTCCCCCTGTAAACCTGCTCATGTTTTTATATCTTGGGTAATGTGGGCTCCACAAGTCCTGTAAATCTGCTTTGGGATTCTTATCCTGAGTAGTGTGGACAGAGTAATTGGTTCAAAAGAAAGAGCGATAAATACTAGGGGCTGTTAGCCCGGAAGAGCTCCAGGGACCAGCAGCCTACAAAGATCAGCAAAGCACAAGCCGGCACTGGCCAGTGGCAGCCACCAGCAGCAATGCACAACAGCTGGCTGTGTCAACAGCTGGCGTCCGGCATTATCTGGTATCACCCAGTGACATCGGGACTGCTGCCGGAGCTGCACTTTGCCAATTCATGATTTCCATCTAAACCCAGAAAAAACTCTAGGCAACACCATGTTCGTTCGGCAAATGAAGAACTGGTAAAATGAATATGCCTCTCTTTGAATTAAGTATTTTATCTTTTTATTTCAGAAGAAGCAAGGACACCAAGATGCAGAATGAAGCAGCTAAGACCAGCAAAGCTACCAAGTAGGAAAGCCGAAGAATTGGATTTCGGCAACAGGATCCTTGAGTGAAAACAGAGTTCTGCGGCTGCATGCCGGGGTCACACCGAGTCTGCCAGTGAGGTGACAGGGCTTGGCCCTGCGGAGAGTTTACAAGCCCAGACTGGCTGGGCACATGTGGCTCACGCAGAATTCCTGTAAGACACGGCACTGGGCAGCAGGTGCAGCTGTGCTGGCAAACCCTCCTTGGCTGGCTCCCAAGGGTGCCTCCTTTCCACTCATTTGTATTTGAAACACCGGTTTGAAGCTTAAGTACCGGCTGATCCTACTCTGCCACAATTCTGGCTTCACATCTTGCCTTTTCCCACTTGCCTTCTGCTGATTTAACACAAGTTTCGAGCTGTTTCCTTTCTTCTGAATTCAGCCAGGCCCGTAATATACAAATTCCATGAGATAAGCCATATAAGGTTCTGTGTGCATATTAGAGTCCACTCTTAACTGCTAAATGTGACTCCAGTGCACTCTGTGGGCAGAGGGCCATCCCAGTGCAAGGGCTGCACTTTCTATTGTCTTTAGCTAAGAATACAGCTCAGCACAATCTTTCAAGAATATGCACGCACATTTCTAGTTCTATAGTTGGCAACAAAGCAAGATTATATGACATTCTGATTCCAACATATGCGACGAAATGTCAGAAGCTGTATCATTTGGACCATTACAAATTCCCCTTTATCTGTATTATTCCAGTGTATGCGTTTTATCTATTAACTTGGTACGTCTAAAAACAGAAATACAGCATTCCAACTCACATCAACTGTGTATGTAGTTCTTTAGTCAGAGGGGTCACCAGACTTCCTCAGCTCTCGCAGAGTAAAAACACCAATGAAGCTTTCCTGCCATTCATTCCCAAGCTCATCCTGATTCCCCGAGGTGTCAGAAAACACAATGGCGCTGTGCATGCCTGGCAGAGGGCACCAAAGCCTCCCCTGGGGGCCAGAGAGCTTGGCATGGGAACTTTCAGGGTGCGCCCTCAAATGCCAGAAGAGATCTATGCAAAAGTTAGTGCTATGTCGAGTTTATGAGAAATATTTTGCATCGACCACAGAGGTCTCAAGAACTTTCTTCCTGGCTCATTCTCTTTATTAGAAATATTTGATTTACCCAAAGAGAGAAATACATTATGAAGAGCATGTCTTCCTGCTAACGGAAATAAGGCCCAAACATATGCACGTCCGAGAACCAAGTAAGAAGGGCAGCAAAACAGGACCCAGCTTGCAACACCAGGCCTCCCACTCCAGTCTTGGCCCTACCGAGAGTAAGGCCAAGAGGCCTCCCCAGGAGGCTTGGAGTACCTGACTGGGTTGGTACCAAGGACCAGAAGAACGGCGTATGCAGGCAAGGGCATCGTCTCGAGGGCAACAGTGACAGTGAACACGGCGCAGAAGTTTGGGGGACCCTGCACTGCAGAGCCGCACCTGTCCAGCAAAAGGGGCCTTGTACAGGATCCACTCCACAGGGGCCGATGCAGACACCACTCCTGCAACCTGTGGCACCGGGCTCAGCCAGGTGGTGGAAACAAAATCTTCAACTGGTATTTCTCACTTAAGGCAGAAACTGGTTTTAAAAGTGCCTTACATTTAAAGGGTGTGTGTGTGTGGGGGTGGTTTAGAGGCTCCACAGATCCAAGTAAAGAATACGCAATGTCAGGTGTAATAAGGAAACAAGTTTTAAAGAGGTTTCTGTGGCATATTCCATACGGTTAAATAGCAGACTTTAAAAATTTTTGCGGTGCTGGGGCTCAAACCCAGGGACTTGTGCTACAACCCTAACTCTAGAGTGTATTTTAAATATAAGGTAAGAAATTGTTTTTTTGGACCTTAATGGATAATTAAATGTCACCTAATAGAAACACCTACCAATGTATTTTCTTCCGGTTGCTGTTTCCTGTGCAGTACAACTGTGTCTGCCAGTATATTCTAAACCTTCTTGGAAGAACTAACTCTTAACATTATTCACTGCTTAGTCTCACAGACACACACTTTTAGAATACAGAAGATCTGTTAATAAAATCTCTCTGGGAATCAAAGGGAACAGTTAAATCAGACATACAACATGGATAAGCTATGAGGATGCCATTTACTTTGTTATGGGATACATGCAGGCCAACGAACAGCTCTCTAATGAAATATGCAAGCTTTTCTAATTCTTTTCATTAAAATGAACAGCTGTTTTCTCTCGTAACTTAACTTTTCATGAGAAATGCTGAGTTTAGTGCCTGATTCCCCGGCATACCTAGTTTATGCCTCTAACCCTGGGCAGCACATCTCTCCCCTCCCTCCCCTGCTGGGCACAGACAGCTCATCAGCCAGAGGTGGAGCTTGCAAGGGTCCTGTGAATAATCCCCATATTCAACAAATCTAGCAAATTCTTGTAGCTTCTAAGCCATCATGACCAAATCATTTCACTCCAACAAGGAGTTACTTTATTTTTGATGCCAGGGCTCGAACTCAGGGCCTTGTGCTTGCTAGGCAAGCGCTCTAATCACTGAGCTAAATCCCTCGTCTGCAAGGAGTTACTTAAGAAAAAAATCTAGAAATTGTTTATACTTCAGCAGTTTTCAAATTTACCTCCCTTCCAAAAGGCTACTTTCCCTTCTCTGTGACTTGACCTTTACATGCCACTGCTGTCCACCTGTGAAGAACATAACAGGAACGACTGCAACCTGTGTGTATGGGTGCTGTGGACGCGGCACACCTGCATCAGTCCGCCAACACTGGGCTCGGGCAGCATGTTTTCCTGAGGCCGCTGACTTTCCAGATGGGCTGACACTCAAGGAGAACTTACTCTTATACTAAGTATTCTCCATTATATCTTTATGTAGTTAGAGGTACCCACAACAGTTTTGTTCACTCTGTCATGGAGGTTCCTTATCAATGCCTCAAATTTTGACTTCAAAAGCATCTGATAAATGGCTGTCAGTAAAAAGTCAGACATATTAAGTATTATCCTCAGGACCCTTTCTCATTTTCTTAAAACTTTAGGGAGATACACAGATACTAATTCACCTTTCTGTTAAGAACACAAAAGGTACTACAAGGAATAGGCTTAGAGTGGAAGTGAATGCTAGTGTCTGTATTTAGGGGAGGATTTTATTATAGCTAAAAGGAATCAGGAGCTCCTACAGCATTCCTCATACTTTGCTTTATCTGCTGTCATTTTGTATGCTTATAATCAATAGAAATTTAAGGGGATTTGATTTTTTTAAATTTAGGGCTACCAAGTAATGACTACACAGAGGAAAACAGCTTACACCTTTGTAAAACAGTTAATCATTTCAGTGGCACTGGAAGTATACATACAACTTAAAGATGTAATTTTTTTTTTTTGAGACAGGGTCTCACTATGTAGCCCAGGCTGGCCTTGAACTTGCAGTGATCCTCCTCCCTCAGGCTCCTGAATGCTGGAATTATAGGCGTGCACCACCATGCCTACTAAAGACGTAAAATTTGTACCCTGGAAAATTTAAAATGTTAGCATCTATTGCTTTTTATTTTTTGGTATTGAGGATTGAACCAGGGCCTCAAGCATGTTAGGCAAGCACCCTGCCACTGAACTAAACCCTGGCCCTGCATAACCCATAAATGATTTTAGTTTGTAACAAACATTCTGGTTGATACATGAAGAGAAGCACAAACCTGAGCAGGAGAGAGAGAACAATCAGCTGATATTCTTAAAAGCACATGTTCCATAATGTCTGCAAATGTGAATGACTGAGTAGGAATAAATAGTACACAGAAGTGGAGAAGATAATGGAAGAAGAGAGGGAAAACTGTGGTCTGGTAAAAACAAGCAAACAAGCTGCTGCATTTCTAATGAAGACATTAGAATTTTAAGATGGAACTCTGAATTAATATTTTATAATAAAGTACTGCTGCTTATTATGTAGAATTGGTTTGAAGAATACAGCATAGTGTATAAACACTGTGTAGATTTTACATTTAAAATTAATTACTTGATAATGCCCAAGTCTTTTATCTTGCAAACTACAGGAAGAAAATTTAACTGTGTAAACAAAGTATCTGAAATGTTATAGAATGAATATGGAGTAAATAAATATTTACACCTGACCTGTCTTGCCTCTAAAAGACACCATGTTGTGCTGACAGAAATTAAGAGATATAAAACACCTTACAGTTGTTTCAAACAAGCAGCAGATATATTATCATTCCCTGTGTGCATCAGTATTCCCAACTTCTACAAAATCTTTAAATAGTAACATGGTATGTAAACTTTACTGAATTCTTGGTTTAAGAGGCTTTCTTTTTCTTTACATACAACTTATTCAAGAGCAAATTATTTCAGAAGATCATGTCAGTGTCACAAAAAAGCAAATTGTATATACTGTAATTTTATTTCAATCGCACAAATGAAGTTAGCGTGTAGGAAATTTAAATCAAACAGGGTAAAAATAGCAGAGAACTGAAAAATCTACAAAGGAGAGTACACCTAAAGCATGAGAAGTCAACATTCATTAGTGTTTCAGCTTCAGTTTTGATTGACACTTGATGCTTGCAAATTTTTAAACAAACTTTTAAATCATGATGACTATTCTGAAGAGATTTCAGCACCAGCACTAAGATTTGTACATTCAGTTTGCAGCTGACTTGTTAGCCATTTACAAAGTGTATAGTACAGATGTGTCACAGGTCAGATCACAGTGTTGAGGACAGCAGTACCTTCCTGTAACCAGAAGGGATCCCCGAAACCATACTCAACTGAAGACATCCAAGTACAGGTGCACAAAGCCATCACAACAATGTAGTTCCGAGGAACACAGTTTGATAGGAAAATAACTTAAGCATCTGTTTCTCATCTCATTACTGAAATCTCTAACAATGACACGACTGTCATGTATGTCAGCAAAACGGCAAATGTGTGGAGCAATTCAATCAAACTTCCCGGAAGGAACATACTTATCATCTGGTAGAATGCAGAACGATGGACAATGTAGCATGATTCAACACTGCTTCTCTTTGCCGTTGTACACAGATATGATGTTAGTATTAGACCAAGGCACAAACGTTTAGTGCATAAACCAGCTTTTTAAAAGATTTAGCATTTCATTTTAGTTTTTATCTCACTTTGGACCACTTGCACCCAGTACTCTACTTACTGTAGACTACTTAATTTACCCAAGAAAACCAAAAGTGATTTCTGGCCAGATAAATAGAGGATATAATGTTTATATTGTCAAAGTGTCTACATAATGCCAAGTACAGTAATAAAGATGAAAATGCCTCCTATTTCTTTTGAGAACAGTAGTTTATAAGCTTGGTGCATCTGTGAAGCCTTTACAACCGCATGATAACAAATACTTGATAGAATGCACACTTGAGTTACGATGCTCACCTGTCAGTTTCATCTAACATGAAGTTTCTACAGAAACAAGCTGTCTTAACTCAGAAGAAAACCCCTCATCCAAACTTCTCTGTAGTGGAAATACTACACAGAGGAATCATTTAGGAAAGGATGTTATCAATGAACTTTGTCTTAGGCCTGGGATTTATAAAATCTAGAAAGCAGATGAATGTGGATTATGTCACAAAAATTTTAGTAAAAGGTCCAATAACCAAAGATTTCGAAGCAAATATGGCACATAACAACTCAAGCATAATCAAGATAGAAAGCTTAAAGAATTTTTTTTTTTTTTTTTTTTGAGACAGGGTCTCACTATGCAGTTCAGGGTGTCCTTTGAACTATGTAGCCCAGACTGGCCAGGAACTCTCGGCAATCCTCCTGCCTCAGCCTCCCGAGTGCTGGGATTACACGTGTGTGCCACCATGCCTGGCCCAAGGAATTTCTGATTTCCTGAATTTTCTAAAAAGCTATCATTACAACAGAAAGGATTTCTCCCCTATTTTAACCTTACTGGTTTTGGAAAAAAAGGAGTGTATCACACACACAGTACACAGACTTGCGCATACCCAAGCCATACAACACAGAGTGGCAACAGTATTTGACTCTTCCTTTCCACCTATGCCTGGCTTCCTTTACTGAAACTGCAGACTCCTCCTTCGTTTCCCTTTACCCAGTGATTTCTGTGGCCTTAATTGCTGTCATTATTGTAATTTCTTATATTTCAACATAAAATTCAAAAGCAGCCTCATGCCAGACTGTGTATTTGAACACCTGTGTCGCTGCCGGCGA
>PVJO010012217.1:0-56416 GCA_004026905.1 Hystrix cristata
CCAAATTTAAAGACCCAATCCAAAAGTGGGCAGCAGAAATGAATAGACACTTCTCAGACCAAGAAGTAGAAACAGCAGATAGACATATGAAAAAATGTTCAACATCACTGGTCATTCGAGAGATGCAAATTAAAACAACCCTGAGATTCCACCTCACTCCACAAAGAATGGCTATTATCAGCAAATCAGCCAATAACAAATGCCGGAGGGTCTGTGGAGAAAAACGAATTCTTCTCCACTGTTGGTGGGAATGTAGGCTGGCGCAACCACTATGGAAATCAGTGTGGAAATTCCTCAGGGAACTAGGACTAGAGATTGCATTTGACCCAGCTATTCTGCTTCTTGGTATCTTCCCAAAAGAATTAAAAGCATCATACTGCAGCGATATATGCACACCCATGTTAATAGCAGCACAGTTTGTAACAGCTAAATCTTGGAAACAGCCCAAATACCCATCAACAGCAAAATGGATAAAGAAAATGTGGTTTTTTTAATACAATGGAGTACTACTCTACCATAAAGAATGGTAAGTTTGAGATATTCCTAGGTAAATGGATGCATCTTGATACCATACTCTTAAGTGAAATAAATCGGACACACATGTTTAAATATCATATTGTTTCTCTGGTGTGAGAAACTGAAAGTGTAAATAAAGTCTAAAATGTATTATATTGGGAAAGGGAAGAAAATGTCCAAATGGGAAAGGGAACAAGGGAGGGGGAACGGAACAGAGGGTCAAGAGAAATAAGAAATGGAAGGAAAAAATGGAAACAAAGCTTTGTAAATAGGGAGGAGGGAGGGATGGGGGGGTGAGGGGAGGGGAATGGGAAAAAAAGAAGCAACAAGATACGTCACATACAGGTACAAATCCCCTATGATGAATGTTATCACTATGTACACCTAAAATGTACCATTAAAATAAAATTTTAAAAAAGAGTGGACTCTTTGAAAGAACAAGAAGAAGACCTGGGAATGTGTGGAGATGGGAGAGAGGAGAGGGGAAGGGAAATAAAAAAGATTAAGAGATTATATGTGTATGCACTGTTCCTCTCATGACGAATGCACACACAGTACTATGTGTCATAAATCTATACCAATAAAAAATCAGAAAAAAACATATGTACAAAAATAAATAATACAAAAATAAAAATAAACTTTACTCTGGTCATTTTCTTTTGTTTTCTGGATCTACCCATTGAGAATGTTGTTACTTTCTAGGGTCTTCTTCACTTGGTCTCTTGCTCTATGTCCAGAGCTCAAATCTCAAGCATTCAACAATGTAATGACACTAATGACACAAGGTACAAAGCATCTTCATAGATATATCTCATTTGACTCTTCAGCCTGTAAAGTACGCTGAATAGAAATCATCGCCATCTCATAAATGAAGAAACTGAGGCCTAGCATGGTTAAAGTTGTTCAGCTAAGGTCACTCATTAAGGCTGAAATCAGACTGAGACCTAAATTCCAGTGCAAATTCACAGGCAGCTGTCTGTCCTCTAATCAGTTGCTTGGTATCAAGTGTGGACACAAATTTCCTTTGAAAAAGAACAGATGAACTAGATCAGTACCTCTAAATCTTTATGAACACATAAAAATTTCCTGCACTCTCAGTAACCAGTGCAAATTCCTAAGCTTTGCCTCGTAGAGGTTCTGACCTAAAGGTCTGAAGTGTAGTCTAGGAATTTGCATTTTAATGATTACCCAAAGTATTTCTGATACAGGTAATCCAGCATCCATTCTCTGAAAAGCACAGTTATATTTCATGTATGACTGCTTCTAGCTCTGGGATCACTTGTTCTATGATTTTAATCATCGTGGGGCAGGGCAAATTGTTGTTTTAGTGTCTTGTAATTTGGTGACAAAGGTAGCGAGACAGCAAAAAGTAACCATCAGCAAGTTGAACCTGTCACTTAATTTCACTGAAATACCTCTTTTATTTATAAAATGAGGGTAATCATTCTATGTAAATGAAGATGTACCATTTAAATGAAATAATTTAGGTACAAGTACTCAGCACATTTTTGGTGTTCTAAAGAGGTAATTTATCAGAAGAGCTTAAAATTATTTTCTACATTCATTGTGGATCACCTCAACTGTTATGCTAATCTCTCAGCATCTCACAGAAGGCCCTACACAATCTTCCTCCTGTTTGCCTCCATTTCCCATCACTCACACTCACACTCTGCTGTGGTCATGTTGTGTGTTGCCCACCCCACAAATCTTGATGTTTCCTGCTCTGATGGCTAATCTTCCTCCAAAAATTCCTTTTCATTCTTCAACTAGTTATGTCCCTCTACTTCTTCAGGCTTTAATAACATGTGCATCTCTTTTAGGAGACTTTGCCAATTCCCCAAACCCCTCGGCTGTGCCCCTTTAAGGCCCCATATACCTCCATGGTAGCACTTTTACCAGCCTGCACGATGTACCACTTACAAGTCTGTGTTATTCACCAGCCACATATTAAGGCTGTAGCATCAATAGAACAAGAGAAACTGGATGAAAGAGAATCTGTGCCGCCATGAGTGAGAAGTCAGTATTTGTTGTTTTATGTCACCACGAAGCCTGTGGTTTGGAAGAAAATGGCAACTGCTAAGGCCTATCTTGACTAATTCAACTTCACACCAACATTGTAAAGAAAGATATCCAAATAAATATAGAGGAAACATTGACATTTGTACAACTAGAAAGGAGTATAGATACACCATTATATTAACTGGTGTATGAACTGTTATGAACTGAATTATGTCCCCCAAATTACAGGTGTTGAAGCTCTATCTCTAATATGATGTTATGTGGAAATGGGGCCTTTGGCAGAAAATTAGTTTTAGATGAGGTTATGAGGATATGGTCCTGGTCTGGTGGGATTAGTGCCCTAAGAAAAGTTTCTCTTCTCTACGTCCTCTCCTTTTCTATCCTATCTTGTCCACTTCTTCTCTGCTCTGTTCCTCTTCTCTTCTCTTCTCTTCTCTTCTCTTCTCTTCTCTTCTTTCACTCTATAACCAGCAAGAAGGCAGTTATCTGCAAGACAGGAAGAGAACCCACCAATGATGGCACCCTGATCTTGGACTTTCAGCTTGCAGAATATTTCATAATAAATGACTGTTTTTAAGCCTCCCAGTCTGTGGTATTTTGCTATGCACTATGAGCAGACTAATACATACTTTGTAGCTGGTTAGTAAACATATTCAATAAATTAATATATAAAAACTTCCCTAAATTCTGTAGTGAGATCCAAGAAAAGCAGTACTCACGGAATAGTTCTAAGCGGCTCCCCCTGTTCCTGGAGAAAGCACTTGAAAGTTGTGAGTTCATTGTTGCTGTTAATTTCAAATAGAGCTGGATACACCTTTGGTTAAAGAGGAGGCAAAACTAAGGATGGAGAAATGTCTGTATCTTAGAAAGATGGCCTTTTTCTCTTAAATTGTCAAGTCAGTCAAAGAGCCAGTGTGGTGTGCCAGAGAGTCCAAAATGTGAGGTAAGATAACTGGATTTGAGGGCGACCTTGGGTAGATCACTCAACCCAGCTGAGCTCCATAAAACAGAGGTAGCACTCCACACAGTCACTGTGGTGCTCAACAGCTATACTACCCGTCTACGTGAAAGAAGCTGATTTGGTGTGCCAGCGGCAGCTGCATCCCACATGTGAGCCTGGGCAGACCTCACCTGTCCCCTGCTGGTGAGCAACAGTATTGCACTGTATGTCTCAGCGGTTGCTCCTCCAGCTCCAGAGTTTTACTCAGTGCAGTGCTGTACAGGTACCTGTGTAGGTGATCAGGATTTCCTGACAGGTGTTCACTGGGCTTAGTCACAATTTGTACAAAAGCAGTTTAGACTGTCGCTGAATCCTTTATGAACATTAGCAGTAAATATCGCAGATAGAGGAAAGACCACAGGCTTTGAATTCAGACGGGCTTGAGTTTGCAGACCCTATTCTGCACTCTGAGCAGCTCGGCCACCTTGGCTCCTCATTGACACTGACTGGAAGCTGTTTGGTTATCACCTTTCTCAGGCCACTTGGTCTTTTAAAAATAGCAAATTATTAAGACATGCAAAACAATTCCTATTACTAAAAAGATTATCATTTCTTCACTGTGGAAAAGAGATGCTTTCCCACAGCAATCATCTATAGGGTCTGATGAGAAAGGCCATGTTCAGAGAGATTAATCTGTCCAAAGACACTACGTTTATATTTATTTCTATTTTTAATATTTTTACCAACCACCATCATCTTAAACTCAAAGAAAACCTGCTATGGTAGAAGAAGAATGGGGGAGGTATAGGGATAAGGGTTGGAGTAAGAAACCAAGAAGTCACTTCCCATGAAAGAAGGTAATTCTGCTTTGAGGAGCCCCCAACAGAGATTCCTGGTTTCCTCCATGGGTGGAGTAAAACAACCTAAGCCTCCCATGCTGTAGGGATCATCCAAGCCTGAATGTTTCTTCTTGTTGTTATCTATGGTGAAATTTATTTCTGACTTTCCCAAGCTGTGTAGCAACTCACACAAGCTATTAAACAACCACTAAATTCCTTATCTGGGCTAGAACCTGAAGACGCAAAGACGCAAAGATGATGTACAAGTCCTGTTCCTTCCTTAGCTCTAGTTCTAGTGGGAAACAAACAGAGAAACTAATCATGTCACTAGTTCATTAACCATCTCACAAAAGTTCACCGATCACCTAGGGGCTGGGTGCGCATGTCAAAATAAGACAGAATTCAAGACTCCACGAAGCTCTTAACCTCATCGCATGATAAAAATAAATAAGCCTAAATCCCAACACAAAATGAAAACCAAGAGTTCTCAGGGTCTTTAATTAGGAATGTCTGCTTTAAGAAGTGAGGAAGGGTTGAAATAAGATATAATATTTATACAGGGGTTTCAAGAACCATTAAACTATGCAGCAGAGAAGTACATTCAGAGGCATTGACCTCAGAGATCTGCTATATTCTGGAAACAGGTGTGCTGGTTGAGTCAGGAGAGAGCAAAAGGGATAAGGAAGGGAGTGGAGATTGAAAAGGAGGTCTCAGTGTGCATTGCAAAGGGCCTGGTGTGCCAAACGAGTTTTGACTTTATCCTGTGAGTAATAGGGATACAAGGCCCTGACACGTCAGACATATTTTGTGTGTGTTATGGTGCTCTCTTTTGTTTTTAAAGAAAGATTACCACACAAGTAGTATGAAAAATGAAAAGCTACAATGTGACTAAAGAAAGACTTGAGTAAGAAGGATGAGAACCTAACTCGGGCCATGGCACAGGAAAGGAATGGAGAGATTATAGTCAGGAGACACTTCTGAGCTCAAATCATAACACTTGCAACTAATGGGCTGTAAATAATAGTTATTAGTTATTATCTGTTGATGCCTATTATCCTTTCAGTTGCTATATGGCACTTGATCTGTCCTATCTTGTTTAATACTCACAATAGTCTGGTAAGTTATATACTTACATATCCCACCTTGCAAATCTGGAAGATTTGGTTCCAGTTCCATCTGGATTCAAAGGGTAAGTGCTGAGTCAATAACAGTGCTGCCTCCTGCATTAGATGTGAAGAAGAGAAGGAAAAGATGACATGGAATCTTCCAACTTGGAAAGGGCTTTTGAAGAAAGAAAGTACTGACATGTGAGAGCTGGGATGTCCGTGGCAGAGTTCATCACACCCAGGATCCCACGCTCAGTGAGAGATCTTGGCTGTGCTGGGAGAATTAAGCACTATCAATATATAGGAGCTTAAAACTATGACCATGGGCAGGATCCTCTGTGGTGAGGTGGAGGAAAAAGAGAACAGCACAGAGCTCTGGGTAATTTTGATATTCCGAGTGGGTTGAAGAAAAGAACTACAGAGGAGTATGATAAGAGGCAACCAAAGAAGTAAGAAGAAAACCAGACCCAGCAAGCTTTTCCTGCAGTGGTTTTGTGTCAGTTTGGGTTTCTCTGCTGAGGAAAGCTTAGTATTCTCTGCAATCTTGGATTTCAGGAAAGAGGCCCAGAGATCAGTCAACAAAAACATAGCAAATCTGTCCATCCTTTAATGGTTCTCTGCTACTCAAATTTCACTGAAAATATTGAAACTACACCAGCCCAGGGCTGGTCCCTCAGAAATGTCACTTTTCTTACCTCCCCTTGCAGGACAGCTTTTCTTTCTGTCCTTAAGACATAGAACCCTGCAAATAAAGACAGTTTCCTTAGTGCCACGTTGAGTCATTAGAGCACTATCGTAATGTGTTTCAACGCCCAAACAGGTGACAACTTCATATTCACGCCTTCAGAGTTCTCTGATAAATGAGATAGGTTGTCTTCCCCTCACAAGAACATTTTTATTCCTCTTAGCCATGGTAATCGCGTATCTTAGCTATGGGCTAGTCTAGATCAGCCATGTCCAGCAGAATATAATATGTGCCATAAATGAGAACCACAGTTACACAGAGGTACACAGGTTGGGAAGGAAGAGACAGAACTGTCTAGTCTCACAAAGAGTAGATTTTTCTACATAGAAAATCCCAAAGAATAGACAAAAAGAAATCTTGGAACTAGTAAATGTAGCAAGGTCACAGGATACAAGATAATAAACAAAACCAATACCAGCAATGATTTGAATTTCAAAGTTAAAATAGTACAATCTATAATAGCATCCAAAGCAATAAAATTTTAAGTATAAATAAAATATATAAAATTACAAAACTCTGATGAATTTTATTTTGTTTTTCTTTTTTGTGTTTTGGTGCTGGGGATCGAACTCAGGGCCTTGTGCCTGCAAAGCAAGCACTCTAACCACTGAGCTAAATCCCCAGCCCTCTGACGAATTTTTAAAAATCTAAATAAATAGGTAATTTGTATTTATAAACTGAAATACTCAGTTTTCAAATGTCAATTCTTCCCAACTTTATCTACAGATTTAATGAAAATCTGGTTTAATGAAATCCCAATTTTTAATGAAATCAAAATCCGAGAATGTAGATACTGACAAACTGATTCTAAAGTTTACATGAAAAGACAAAAGACCTAGAAAAGCTAACACAATAATGTAGGAGAAATAAAGGAGACTCATATTATCTGATTTTGAGATTTATTAAAAAGGTGCAATAATCAACATTGTATAGTAATCATGAAAGTTTAGACATACAAATCAATGGAACAGAAGAGAGAGCCCAGAGACTCACAGTTAACTTCTACCTAGCAAAGACTTAAAGGCAATCAAACAGATAAAAGATAGTCTTTTTAAGAAATTGTGTTGGAATCACTAACAGTCTATGTGAAAAAAAAAAATGGACCTAGACACAGACATCTGCCACAAAAATTAACTCAAAATGCATCATAGCATTAGATATAAAATCTAAAAGCTTCTAGGAGAAAATCTAGGTGACTTTGGGTTTGGGGATAAGTTCTGAGATACGACACCAAAAGCGTAATTCATGAAACAAAAATTAACAAATTGGACCTCACTGAAATTAAAGCCTTTTGCTCTACAAATTACAATATTAAGGGAGCAAAAAGACAAATAGCAGACTGGAAGAAAATATTCAGAAGACACACATACATATTAGAAGACCTATATCTAAAATATGTGAGGAACTTCTTAAATTTAATGGTAAGAAAACAACCCCCTTACAAAATGGACAAAATATCTGAAAAGGCACCTCACCAAAAAATATGCAGATGGTAAATAAACACATGAAAAGGCGCTAAGCACTGTTTATCATTAAGGAATCTCAAATTAAAACAACAATGACTTACTACATACCTTTATTAAAGTGGCTATAATCCAAAAATCTGATATCAGTTGCTCATCAAGATGTGGAACAATGAGAAGTCTCATTCATTGCTGATGGGAGCACAAAATGATACACCTCTTTCGGAAGATAGTTCGGCAATTTCTTACAAATCTAAAGACAGTCTTTCCATGTGAAGTGGCAATCATACTTCTAATGATCTACCCAACTGATTTGAAAAATTATGTTCACACAAAAACCTACATGCATTATTGCAATATTTTTAGCAGTTTTATTCATAAATGCCAAAAACTGGATGTAACAAAGATGTCATTCAATAGGTAAATGGAAAAGCAAATTGTAGTACATCACTCAGTAGAATATCATTCAATGATTAAAAAGAAGTAAGCTATCAACCCAGGGGACAGCTTAAATGCACACTGTAAATGAAAGAAGAGCAATTGGAAAGGCATACTGTATGATCCAATGACATGATAGTAAAAAAAAGATAAGTGGTTTCCAGGAGTTCAGAGTGAGAGGAAAAGATTGACTAGGTGAAGCACAGAGATTTTTTAGAGAAGTGAAACTACTCTATATGATACTACAGTCATGGATATATGACACTTCTGCATTTGTCAAAATCCACTGACCTGTACAGAATTCTGAACGATCTTAGAAGATTATTTAGGAGGTAGGAAGAATTCGGGGACGAAATGCAGAATACAATATTTTTAAAAAGTTAATCATATTGCAAATGTATGAAACAACTTCACTGAAAGGAGTAGGAGGAAGGAGTACTTGTCTAAGTAACTTTGGAAATGAGCAGTCTATAAAACTAAAGGCAAAAGAAACTGCACATAATAACTTTACCCTACTCAATAAAGTTATTTTCTACAAGGGACAGGTTAACAAATGTAATACTTCTATATATGCTGGAATTGAAAATTAAATAAGTGTATGGTAGATGGCGGGAGTCACTTTTCTCACTGTTGATGGGGAAGCTTACTGGTAAGTAAGGGTACTAGGCAAAAAAGATTGATATGGTGATGGAGTAAAGTTGGAGACATCAATATGAACTCATGGTTAGCTTAAGTAGGGATAGATGGTTGCATATAGAAATAGTTACAGATATGTACTCACTCGTGGGTTATGACACACCTGCATCCCTTGGTTAGCTGAGTGGTTAGCCGAAAGGGCCTTTAAGACGATACTCTAGTAGCGGTGGGCACACCTGGTAACCACATCTCCACTAAAAGCACATAGAGCTCCTTGGAGAAATGGCTGACTAGAGGACTGTGCAGAAAATATACCAGATGAGCCTGGAGCAATTTATAGATTAAAAAGTAAGACAGTGCTAAAAAAATAATGATAATAATAAAATGGTGGAGTACATAAAAAAGTAAAGAAAAACACAAGAGCCAACTAAAAGACTTTCTTCCGTGCGTGCGTGCGTGCGTGTGTGTGTGTGGGTGTGTGTGTGTGTTGGTAAGAATCAAACCAAGGGCCTCACCTGTGCCTAGTGCTCTACCACTGAGCTACACCCCCCGGCCCAGAATGAGTTTGTAATGACCAATTTGGATCAATTGGAACAACAAAATAAATGAATTAGTATTCTATTATACCCAGTTTAAACTAAATATCGATGAGTCCATGCTGACATAAATGAATGATTGAATAAGTAAATAAAGGAAGAGACGAGACAAATCTTCTAGGTTGAAGAATTGAAGATTACTTATGCATACACCCTGCCCTCAAGGAAATAGAACATGATTTCCCATCTCTTACATGTGCAAAGCACATAAGACTTCGTTTACAAGAGTGGCAATCGGGAAGGTAAGAAGGCACAACTTCATAGTGAGGAAACCTAACAAACTCTGCCTCAACCAGATGGTCGTGTCAATAGTAACAATGACGTCAAGTTGCTAGCATGCACCCTTGCTGTGATGTGTTGCAAACGGTACTTTACCTCCATGGCTTTTCTCCCGAAAGTCCATAACCCGGACCCACCATGAGACAAACCCCAAACAAATCTCAGTTAAGGGACATTTTACAGAATGACTGAGCAGTTACTCCTCCAAGCTGTCAAGGTCACCCAAAATGAGGGATATCTGAGAAAATTTCACATCCAACAGGAAGCTTAGGAAACATGGCAACCGAATTCAGTATGATATTCCAGATGGAACACTGGAACAGAAAAAAAAGGACATTAGGTTAAAATAAGAAAATCTGAATCAAATGTGGACTCATGTTGATAATAATGTAATTTTTCTATAAGCCAAAACTGTCCTAAAATATACAGTTTTTGAACCATTACAAAGAGAAATGAATAGAATTAATTTAATAATTTTTATTTAACCCAACATGTTTAAAAATAATCAATGCAACATGTAACCAATCTAAAAGGTTACTAGATGTTTTAAATTCTTTTTTCCATTCTAAGCCTTCACAATCCAGTGTGTAATTTATGTTAACAGAACATCTCAGTTCTTATTAGTTACATCTCAAGGGCTCAATACCCACATTGGCCCATGGCCACCGTATTGCAGAGTACAAATAGGTCTTCATTAGGACTGTACGGCATTGCTCACATTATTTATCTCATCCTCCAAGAAAATCTGAGCATCCAAGCATTTGGCAACAAAGGAAGACAATTGTCAACATCACAATTCATTTTCTCCACAATGTTCCATTTGTCAGTTGGAAGCTCAGCAGAAAATACAGATGGAAAAACAGGTTGGGCTAACATCATAGGGCCGTGAATATCAGGCTTAGAATCTGAAAATAAACTCATAAGCAACAAGACAATTTTCAAAGGAGTGGTCAAAATGACAATTACTTAAAATCAGTTTGGCAATAGTGAGATGAAATTACGAGGAGATTAAATGCTCTGCAGGCCTTTGTTTCTGATCCAGTCCAGGTGGGTGAGCTGCAAACAAGAGTGAGCCTTCTGGTTTATACTCACAGCTTCTGTCACTTGGGACTCTATTAATTACTTGTGGCTTCTTGTTACCCAAAGCTCATTGCTAGGAAGTCTCTTGTCACTAGCACTAGGGATTCTGGGTATCTTCTGGGTGCACAGATCTACTCTAAGTATTATTAGAAAGCAGTTATATATGTCATAAATTACATAATATATCAATATATTAAACCTATGTTTATCTGTTATATTGATGTATATAATATACATATATTATACCAATATAAAATAGCAAGGTATATTATAATATTATATACTATTTTGATATATATATATAATACATAACATATAGGTGCTGCCTTACAATATTTGGAATAGTTCTGTACACATAGAAAGCATGCAGACTGCTTGCAGTCAGTGACTAGACACACACATGCGTGTGTGTGTTCTAAAAATGCCAAGTTAAAAGGAAACCAAGCTTACAGTATAACATCTATATCCTGCATAGCATCTGACATATATTACATACTCGACAACTATTAATTGTATTTTTTGTTGATGTTTAATCCAGAGAAGACAGTCGCTATAGCCCTCCTTAGTGTAAAGGTTAATTTTATATGTCTACTTGACCAGCTCACAGGTGCCCAGGTATGTGATTAAATATTTCTCTGGATATTTCTGTGAGGGTGTTTTGGATAAACTCATATTCTATTTCGCTAAAAAAAAAAAAAAAGATTACAATTCAGAACCGTATTTCCACTGATGCCAGTTGCACTCTGTCTCATTCCGCATGTCTCAGACAGGAGGGAGATAGATGTTCCCATATTTCTTCCTCCACTGCGCTGGGTTCTGCTTTCTTATTTATCTGCACCCCAATCTCCAGAACACGTATTTTTTCGGAGAAGGCAACCAATTAACGTTTGTCACACCCAACTTCCCTGACAGTCCTAGTTTTTCAGAAAATGTTCTCTTCCCTGCCTCTCTTCAAAATACAGATACAGAGGTAGGGATACTGGGAATACTCCGCAACCCCCACCCAAGCTCCCCTGGCACAAGAATACAGAGAACCTACAGAAGTGCAGAGATAAAATGGGGTCTTCTCACTGTAACCCCGCTGACCGTATTTTCTACAATCCCCCACTGACAGTCTTAAGAAGTACTTAATGAGCACCAGTGTACTCTGAAATGATAGATACACCATTACACAATTATAAGCTGGATTATAAGGGGAACCGTAGAGATTCATACACTCTTGTGGTGATGCAGACAAAGACTTCCTAAGCGAGCTGGTGCCCAAACTATATCTTAGTACATAGAGAAGAGTGGGCTATACAAGGAGAGAGAATTCAGAATTTATGGGCAGAAGGGACAGGACACCAGAGTCTCAGAAGATTATGAGCAGCTCCAAGGTGGCTGGAGCAGGATGTGAGGCAGATGGCTGCAAGAGATCAGGCAAGGGTAGGTCCTGGAGAACGTGGAAGCCTAGGACTTCACCTTCTAGATGGTGCAAAACCACAGAAACTTTTACATGAGACTGACAGGTAAACTAAGCAGTTTTAAACAAGTGCTCTGGTCACAGCATGGAGAGAGATGTGAGAGAGGAGGGAGAGAGTCTGGCTGCTTTTCAAGCAAGAGATGATGGCGGACAGATGTAGGGCACTGAGGAGATGGAGAACATTGGATAGAACTGATAAATATTTTACAGGGTGTATTTCAAACCGCGGGCCAAAGTGAAAGAACGTTTTTAAGAAGATGAGGAAGAAAAGGTCAGTGATGGCTTGGAGATGTCAGGATTTCACATTTAGAGCTGGGAGTATGCATACATATCCAGGAGATGTCCAAGAGTAAGGACAATATATGCATCTGGGGCTCTGGAAGAAATTCCACCTGGTCATTCAGATGTGGAGATCTTTGGAATATTAATGATAAATGAAAGAGTAACTATGGTGACGTCAACACTGGGAAACAGGCAGAGTGAAGGTGATGGAGAGAGAAAGGAGGTCTCCCCCCCTCAGGAAAAGTAGAGGGAAAATATGACAGGAGAAGAAAATAGGCTGGAGGGCATATCGTCACAAGAGCAACCAAAATGTAAGGTTTCAAAAATATCTAAGAGCATAACCAGGAGAATAAAATAGAGTAGATACTGATGGTAGGATAAAGACCGACAGCTTCCCCCTTGGACTTGGCTTTCACCGAGGCCCAAGGAAACTAAGAGCAGTCCCAGGGGAACAAGAGAGGCAGAAGCTGTACTGCAGAGGAAATGAGTGGTAGGAACAGGAGTGCTCTTTCAGAGATGTGAGTGAGAAAGATAGAAGAGAGATTAGAAAATAACTGGGGAGAGGCCAGGTTAAAACAGGTTTATTTTGTTTTTTCAATCTTTTTCAGGATAGAAGAGTCTTGGCTAAGTTTATAGACTGTGGGTATGAAGATAGCAGAATGTGTAAATTCAAAGAATTTATTCTAAAAATGTTCTTTTAGTACCTACTTTGTAACAGACCCTTTTGTGGGATGTTGATTCTACACCTGAAAAGCCTTAGCCCAGAGGAGTTTGCACACTAGCTGGAGGAGATAAACAGTAAACTGCAGAAATTATACAAGACACAGTATGAAAAGGGTTGCAATAGAACACGAAAAGGAGATAGCCGTGGCAGGAAGGTGGTCAGGGAAAGTGGCATTTGCATAGTAGCCTGACCCGTGTGAAGAGGGGTTTGAGTGTGGAAGGGAGCAGCATTACGGGCAGAGAGAACAGCAGGGCAAAGTCCCTCAGGCGAAAGTGAGCCTGGACCCGCTGAGGGCTACCACGAAGGCCACCAAAGCTGGGGCACAGGAAGTGGGAAGAAGCAGCAGGAGCCGCAGTTAAGGCACTGGGTGTGCAGACCCTCTGAGGCCAAGGAAAGGACTTTGACTCCTACTCTGAGTGATGTGGGAAGCCATCAGAGGGTCTTGAGCAGAAGAGAGACAAGATCTGACTTGGATTTTAACAGGCTCTCTCTGGTTTCTGCATTGAGTGTAGGACTGACGGCAGAACGAGGAGGTAACTCAAACCGAAGTGCTGCCAAAGGGGGCTGAGAAGAGTCTGAACTGTTAGTGTATTTTGAAGGCCAAGCCGGCCGAGCTCAGGTAATGGGAGAAAGAAGTCAGTGGTGACCCCGAGGTTTGGGGGAGCAGAACCACCATTCTCTGAGCAGATTGTGGTAGGAGTAGGTTTTTTGTTTGTTTGCAGTACTGGGGACTGAATTTGGGTTCACACTGAGCTACATCCCCAGACCTCTTCATGTGAGGCAGAGTCTCACTCTGGCTAAATTGTCAGGTAGCCCCAGCTAGGCTTGAACTTCCCATTCAGTAGGAGCAGTTTTGGAAGGAACATCAGGGGTTCCTACCTCCTCTTTGGACTGTGTATCTATAAGATAACAAAGTGGAGAGATAAATAACAAGCTAAAATTTGAACCTGGAGTTAAAATAGTTGAGATAAGAGTTTTCAGAAAGGGACCCAGAGGAAGCTGAACTGGTCTGTATCAAGGCAGGAGTCACTTGCCCCTTGACAGAGGAGGGGCTCGTCTCTCCCTTGGCTGATGCAGAGAAGATTTTGGGGTGTGGCTGCAGGGACCTGTGCAAAGTCTCAGGGAGTGGAGAGAGATAGTCTAGAAGGGCTGTTTTCTCCGCTGAGAGTAGAGAGTTGGGAGGAAGCCTGGGGACAGGGACTGAGCTATTCCTGCTCCATACCTGAGCACAGTGAGTTCAGGAGCGACACAGAGCTGAAGATTTATCCTGAGGAAGAACTGGGGAGCCAACCTGGAGGGAGGGCTTGGCTCTCCTGACATCGAGTCTCAGCACCCTGTGCAGCTCTGCTTGGCACCAAACGTGGACTCCACACCTGAAGCAACTGCCCCAGCAGGTCTGCACCACCAGTTGCTCTCCCTTCCTTCCTGTGCCCGCACCAGCCAGGTACTACCTCCTCACCTCCTGCTAAGTAAGCTTGGGCTCCACATCAACCAGGGTTGTCCAGGAAGGGAGACAGCTTGCTGGCGCCACCTACCGGCAATCCAGGGCAGGACGGTAGTTCCTCTGCGCGGCTTCCTTCTGCTGTTAAGTGGTAAGGTCCCCACTGCAGCCCATAGACCCCAAACCATCTCAGACCTGGGAAATACCCAAATCGCCTGTTTCAGCCTGTTGTTTCACCGAAGAAGATACTGAGGGAACTTATTCATTCCACAAAGAGTTACTGAGCTACTAATGCCCCTGACAGGAGCTGGGCATACTGTGGGGACACCTCACCTTCACAAAGCTGACAGTCTAGTGAAGGAAGCACATATAAAATAAGCAAAGAATTTAAAATATAATTCCAAAAGATGGACATGGGGCAAGTTTCTGAATGAAATTCTTCCGAACAGCTGAAGAGGTGGCCTTCAGACTAAAAACTGAAGGGTGGCTCTAAATTGGTCATGCAAAGAAGTGGGAGCAAGGGGAAATATTCTCACAGGATGTGAGACCTCCCAGAAGAAGAGCTGGAGAAGCTCACGTCCGACTCTCCTGCCTTCCCCATTCTCCATCTCCTGCGCCCACCTCCAAAACAAAACCACCCTAAAGGCAGTATTGCTTGGCTTAGTTCACTCTGCTTGAGAACATGTGAGCATTTCATCCTTCAACTTATTTGTAGTCTTGTAATTTCTTCTCTTTCCTTTAAATAGCAACCCAGAGGATTCTATTATTTCCCAGGTTTGTTTTGTTTGTTTGTGTTCTTGTTTCGAGGCAGAATCTTGCTATATAGTCCAGGCTAGCCTTGAACCTTGGCTATCCTCCTGCTTCAGCCTCCTGCGGCATGGCCCATCAGCCCACAGCAGTATTTCCTGAATTTGACAGGATAGTAAACCAAGAGTTTTGAACAAGTGTCCTTGACCTCATTGGAATAAGACTCTAAACCAAATCTCTCTGTGATTTAAGTAGCCACACACCTTTAACTTCCTCAAACACCCTAAGTCTAAAGATCACAGAGCTCTGTCCACCCTCCACGAACCACAAATCAAGTCCCAGCATGTCATACTTGGCATTCTATGTGAGTGCAATGTGTCTGCCTACGCTTCTGGCTACCGAATAAAGTGGGGTGCACAATTAACTGGAGGCCTAAGGAGCTATCTCCAGGCCAGTTGGACACAATACCAGGAGACGTGTGCTTGAAAAGTGAAATTCATCATGTGTGTAAGTAGACTAACAGAGAGAAAAAGAATGGAGTTAAGAGATATTCTAGCCTTTAGTAAAAAGCAATAATAAAAGTTCCACTTTGTGATCTTAAAGAATACTGGTGATACATGATGATGGGGAGATTCAATGATGAAAATGGACTAATGAATAGTCATGTACAATGGGGTTGGACACACACACACACACACACACACACAAGTGTGTGCACGCATCAGCGTATGCCTGCGTTTCAGCCACAATTCTTCTCTCCTTCCAGCAGTCACAGACTTAGCAGGGATTGGAAGATAGACAGTGCTTGTCAAGGCCTTCGAGGCTGATGTAAGAAACAGAAGCAGATGCTTATGGCTAATGAATTACTGTCAGCTTTTAGGTAGATCTCTGCAAAAAGCATACAAGGCAACAGTAGTATACTCTAGTCCTTAGACAGGCACCCAACTCAAGTCTTTTATGCATCTGTAAAGTGGGGATGATAGTGCCCTCTTGTTCATAGCAGCATTTTTGTTAGGGTCAAATAGGTATCTATGTAAAAGTTCCCAGGACTCTCTGCCTAATGCAAGTGGATGATGGATGGATGGATGGATGGATGGATGGATGATAATGCAGGATTTGAATAAAAATGCTAAAGATAAAGATGTGAGGAATGACTCATCAAGGATGACAATATCGAGATTCAAAAAGATTTCAACAGATTTGAATTATAGGGAAACACTACTAACATGAATCAAGTCAAACCGGAGTTTTGCAGTTACATTGAAAAGCAGGCTTGGTGAGGACTTGATGGGGCGAGAGGTGGGTAAATAGCAGCTGTGAGGAAGCAGGGTTGATGGTGTGATGTGGTGGGCAGACAAGTAAAGCAATCTGGATCGCAGTGCTCTGCTTGCCATGGTTGCTGCTGCTGCTGTCCTTGTTGTTATTATTACGAAATGGATCCAGAACTACGCCATTTACACAGGGATTTTACGTGGATCACCTTATTAGTTGAAGAATATTATTAGATGGGTGGAAGTCCTTGCTCCAGTGAACTCTGTGACGGAGCACCCTCGGTGTTTGGTCCACTTCCCGTCACACTTATAAAAGGCATGTGAACGCCTGGAAAACATCTGATGAGGACAAAGGAACACAGGTTCAGCTCAGCAGTAGCATGCACTCTGTGTGTGCCCTTGAAGAAGTGACTTAATCCCTCCAAGCCCAGCCCCATTTCTTCAGCTGTCCAGTAGGAATGGCAGTTCCTGCTCTATAGTTCTGTTTTGAGATTAAGTAGAATCATGCAACGCATGTGCCTTGCACAAAGTCTGCACACAGAGAGGACAACCAATATCACTAGCTCTCAGCCCTCTCGGGCACTCAGTGTGAAGATCTGCTCTGGAGTTTTCTGCAGCTTGCTGTGGCCACGGGTCAGTTTCCAGCTGCTTCTTTTATCTTCACATGCTGGGCCTTTTCCCACCACCACCCAGCAGGGACCCGAGTGAGAACAGACCTGGGCACTTGTCATCAGCTCCCAGACAAGCCAACAGAGAATTACCTTTCTGTTCCCCAAAACTTGAGATCCAGTGGCAAAGCCAGATGCTGAAATGTGTGCGCACAAAACATAAATAAGTTACTGCAAATGAACAAGGTGCCAAGGAAGAACAGGAGAATCCTAAGAGGCAGATGCCTAGAGGAAGTGATGTGTGAGCTGAGCACTGGGGACAAATAGGAAATTCCACAGCTTCCCTCCCAGGCAGGCAGCTGCAACATTCTTGGAAGGCTATTCCAAGAAGAAGCCCCTAGTCCCCTACCCGTGGGCAGCCCACTGTGGAAAGTCCCCCAAGAGGTCCTGGCCACACCTCTCAGGAGCTCCACATCCACCCACCGCTCCTCTCACCCAGTAATACCTTCCCCTCCTTCAGAGCTCAGCTCTGGCGAAGGCCCTGCCCTAGACCAGCCCTCAGCAGAAACTGCTGGGCCGGAAACACACTTGGTCCTCCTCTGACTGGCTGTAAGTTTCTGAAAATCAAATATCTTCCAAGAGCCACCCCACCCTCAGCCTCCCACCACTCTTCTCCTACTCCCTCAGCCAAGAAGCCCCAGGTCAGGGTGCAGAGGTCACTGTCAGGGGCAGAGTGAGTGGAAATGATCTGTGCAAGTCTGCGAGGCTAAGGGTCTCCATGTTCACCACTATTCTTTTCCCACTATTTCTTTCACTCCAGTGTGTTTTAGAGAAAGAACAAAGGAGGCCCACACAGAACAGAAGGGCGGGCAGAAAATGAGGAGCACTTAGAGGTAGAGAGCGACACAGCATGAGGAAAAGAAAGAGACAGGCAGAGTTGGGAGCAGAGGGAGGCAGAGACAAAGACAAACACTGGGGAAAAAGACTAAAGTGTGGAAAGAAAATGTCCAGGAGGCAAAGCAGAGGGCAGGAAGCCTGGGGAAGGGTGCACAGAGCCTCAGGGGAAATGTTCCCACAGGGGCCACAGGGAGGGCACAGCCTTGTAGAACTCGGCCATGTACTCTCCAGAGCCTCAGCCACCACAGTGAGAAGGTCACAGAGGCCTGGGAGCGGCAGGGCACACTGTGCCAGAGAACACGTCTCCCCCAGATCTCAGCACTGATGAGCAAGCCACTAGAGGGTGGGGTTGAGGGTTGGCCTGGAAAGAAGACAGAACTAACCTGTGAGATTCCTGTGAGGACTCTGAGGAGTCACAGCAGTGGGCTGGGTTCCCTGCAGCCTAAAGATGCTGGCAAGCCTCCCAAACCAGCTGAGGGAAAAGCCGCTGCCCTCCCCTGCGGACCTCACCCTGCCTTTCATTCCACAGATAAACAGGTGGCCCCAACAGGCCTGGCCCTGCACGGAGCCCTAGAGACAGAACCAGCCAGGAACAGGGACAGCCCCCAGGAGGCAAGGTCCCGAAGACAAGAGAGGGCAGGGACAAGCCACCAAGAGGCCTGAGCAAAGTCCTTTCTGATTAGAGAAGCAGGGAACATCCTGGAAGAGTTGACCTTGAAGAGCACCTTAGAAAACAGGTAAAATAGTGTCAGTCAAGATGGAGGTGGGGATGGTGGGAGTGAAGATGTCAAGATAGAGAGCCCAGGAGGGTCCCATCTTTGGGAAAGTAGGCAGGACAAGCCCCAGGTGGCATTCTAAGACATTTTGCTTTGCTCTGTCAGAAAGGCGAGGCCATTGCTTGATTTCCACCGGAGAGCTAATATGAGCCTCCGTCAAATCCCGGCTGCTTCAGTAACTCACTTCATGAACTGCCCCGTTGGGCTCAATCTTCTGTAAAATAGGGTGCTTTAACCAGCTTAGTATACACTATTCTAGAACCAAAGAAAGCTTGGGAGTCTTTTTTCTCCCAGGTGATAACTGTAGAAAACAAGGGAGTCAATGAGCTCTAGAAATCCTCTCACCCTGACAGTCTGGGGGCCTGGGAGGAGATCCTTCTCCACGGCTGCCTCAGGTCTGCACACCTACCTCAAGCTCCTCCTGCTCCTCCCAAGGCTTGGGCTTGGCCTGCACCAAACTTCCCAGGCAGCCCACTTTGCTGCCCACAAAGGCATGTGGTTCTGGCCGAAGCCAAACAGGAGTAATAGTGAGCAAAAACCACAACAATGCTGCCAATAATAATGAGGATATGTCAGCCAACTTCAGAGGAACACAGGCAGTACGTTGAGCATGAATTCTAAGATCTTTGCATATGTTCATTCCTAGAATTTTCATAACAATGCTCTGAGGTGGGGTTTGAAGGAATCCTACCGCCATCCTGATTAGAGACCCCTCTAAACCGGGCAGCTCAAAACATCAACCCTGCTATCGACAGCAGCCACTACTACCTGCACTTTCCGGAGCCTCGTCCTTGGGCAGCCATTACCGCTGTGCTATCACAGACCTTGTGCTTGGCAGGGAGCCACAATCCCCTTTCACTGAACTCCTCCTTCCACATTACCCTACAAAAGTGTCCATGGCCTGTAGGAGAGCAGCTAGTCTAGTCTCTAGTGCCAGAGCGGCCCTCTTGGGTTTGTTCTGAAATAAATCTGTCCTATTGAGCTGTACCTCTGTTTCTTTTCCTTTTTTCCTAACAGTGTTAGTATAACCCCCAAGTAAATGAGTAGAGGGAGCTAGGAAGAATTTGTCTAGCAAAAGACACAGAGACAAACTGAATGCAGTGAGCTGCCTTAAAAGCATCTGCGAGGGATTTAGCTCAGTGGTCAGAGTGCTTGCCTTGCAAGTATAAGGCCCTGAGTTTTATCCCCAGCACCACAAAAAAAAGCATTTGCTATTTGCTATAGCTGAGTGTTCTGACTTTATTTAGCGTGCATATTTAGAGTTAATAAAAGTAAGTAGTTTAGAAAGAGCAGTAACCTAGATTTGCAATACTGTGGAGTTTTTTAGTTTGTTTTGTGTTACTGGGAATTGAACACAGGACCTTCTCACTGAACTACATCCCCGTCCCTATTTTTTATTTTCTGTTTTGAGATAGAGTCTTGCTAAGTTGCCCAAGCTGAATTCAAACTTGCGCTCCTCCTGCCTGAGCTTTTTATAGTTGGTGGTAACAAGGGAGTCAGTGAACTCTAGAAATCCTCTCACGCTGACAGTCCAGGGAACCTGGGCCTGGATATGTCCTCTCTTTCTCCACGGGCTGCCTCAGATCTGCTCGCCTGTGTCAAGAATTACAGAATATTGTGGTTTTGAGGAGGGCTTCATGTGTGTTGGTGGAGATCAGAGGCCTAAAGCCTCTCCAAAGCATGCTTAAGGCAAGATGTGGGCGGGGGTAGGGCCGTGAGTCTCTGAGGCCTGGAAATGGTGCTTACATCAAGAAAAGGCACCCTCTACTTTGGAGGACTGTGAGGAATCCCACGATATCAAAAGTTGACGTCTCAGTCTGTTTCGTGTGCTTGAAAAGAATAACTAAGAGTGAGTTATAACAATCAAATTTATTTCTTCAGTCTGGAGGCTGAGAAATGTACGGCAGAGAGGCCCACATGGGAGAAGAGTTTCCTTGTTGTGTCATCCCACGTGGAATTCAGGAGGACGAGGGAGCACATGCGTGCGAGGGGTGACAGCGGGGGAGAGACAGAATGCAGGAACGGGTTAGACTTACTGCTACAGCAAATCCACCCTCACGATAGCAATGTTAATGCACTAATCACCTTTTAAGAGTCCTGCCTCGTTGACAATTAGGCATGAGATTTCCAGCAAGTGACTTTCAGGGGACACAGTCAAACCTCAGCAGACAGCTTTTTCACGAGACCATTTCTGAGCACCTCACATCTACCTCTCAGCTTACCTCTTGCAAAGAGGGGTTGTTAAGCTTACCAGGCTGGGGAGCGCTCCCCAGGATGTGTGCCCAGCCCCTCCCCCACAGGAAGGGCTCGGTGGGCCCAGCGTCCCATGGAAAGACATCCTGTCCTAGGTGTGCTCGGGAGCAGCCTTCTTGTGGATGTGTAAATCAGGAAGAGGCATCAAGTCTCTCTGGGCCAGTTTGACCTGTTAGACAACCATCCTTCCCTTGCTTATCACCACGCCCTCCAATACCTTAGGGAAAATGAGGAGCGGGCAGAGTCGGTCCAGTGGACCCAGGGAGCCTAGGAGAAGCGCGAAGAGCTGTGTAAGTGTGAGGCTATTAAAGCCTACCTTGCTTTATGACATGGGTAAAAACTGTCACAACAAAAACACAGTATAAATAAGAAAGGAAAGAAATATCTGGATGGCAGGAGCCCATGTTCCCATCTCCTCCTTACAACGCTTTCCTCCTTTCTCTCTCTTTTTCTCACATCAAGCCCAGTGAAAACAGAAACCAGTTTCTGGGCCTGTATTGAACAGCAGTGCTCCGACCCCTGTCTAAAAGGATGGGGCTCTGGGCCCTGGAGCCACCCAGCACCCAGCAGCCCAGCTAGCAGCAGGTACCGCCCTGGCCCAGCCCTAGAGATGCACACAGTACCTGCCTCAGAGTATTGCGGGGGAACAGGGACATAGGATCCTAGAGACACAGCACCCATTACAGACAAGCCACCAGAACCAGCTCTGAGCCTCGGATTGGGAGGGAACGGGACAGAGAGATGGAGGCGGGATGAGCTCTGTCCAGAAGGGCTTCCCAAGAGGGGAGGAGGGAGCAAACTGGCTGAGTGAGTAGGGGCTGGGGCTAATTCATTCATTTACTCATCCATTTCTTCAACAAACATCTAAGCAAACCTACTAAATTCCAGGCACTGCTCGGGAACCGAGGACACAGACATAAATAAAAATCAGCTACTCCCTGGAGAAACTAACAATCCAGGGGACAGCAGACCTATGACTAAACAACTTTAACAGGCTTTAAATAAGAGCAGCATACAAATCTGTAGGAGTCATTGTGTGAGCAGAGAAGAGGGGCAGGCCCCTGGCCTGGGTGATGGGTGAGGGCTGGGGCTGCCAGCCAGACCACAGTGGAATAGACACCAGGTTAAAGGGCAAGCAAAAAGGGAAGAAGGGATGCCAGCGACCAGTCTGTCACCTCACTTGGCTGAGCAGGTGGGTGCTCAGGAGATAGAAAGGTGAAGAAAGAAGAAGCTGGGCTCAGACACAGAGAGCTGCGAGTGCCTGGTGGTGGGGACCTGGGATGCTGGAGGACGTCAGCAGGAAAGGCCATGATCATCCCAACCTGGGGAAGGGGAGCAAGGTAGGGTGGGCAGAGGAGGGGCACACAGGCATTGAGTCAAAGTGGGAGTGAGGGCAGAGACCCAGTGGGAAGGAGCGCAGCCTCGGAAGGAGCTGGGGCTGCCCTCAGTGTTTGAAGTGAGGCCACGTCTTGATGATGTTGTACAAGGCCTGCCCAGGGGACAGAGTGTCAGCCACATCGCTATGGCCCAGCAGCAGGTAGGTGGGAGTCAGGTACCCCTTGACCACAGCACACTGGATCAGGTCCTGGGCTGCCTTCAGTGCAACTGCGTTTGGAGGCTTTTCTGCAAAACACATTTACTCCATCAGTCCCTAGGGTCTCACGGTTACTTGTTTAGGGCAGAGACAAGAACATTCTGTCTCCCACCTCCCTCCCTCCACTTCATACCACCATCCCCCTAGCCAACAGATTTATAGGAATTGTGGCGATCAGGCCCAAAAAGAAGACAAGGGTACTATGCTCCCTCATTCTTCCTGTTCAAAATTTCTTTCAGAAAGTCAAAAACAGCTCTGGAATAAAACTCCAGCAGGACACACCACTTCTCAGTAGGTGCAAGGCACACAGACGCCCACTGAATGATCAACCACTGTGCCACAGCAGGCAGGGTGTGTGCAACATTGTCGCCATGGTTACCAAGGAAGCACAGCATTGCCAACCGTTCTATGAAGCATGGAAGGTTTCAAAAGATTTTTTTTCTCTTTTGCCCCATGCTTGCCTTGGATTTGTATTTAAAATGAGATGGGGTTGGGAATGGGGACAGTGAATTAGGGATAAATGTTTTGTCTGCGAGGGACTTCTAGGGAAAGTCATTCTGTATTGAAAGTCTATTTTAAAACTAAAATGTTTCACCAGCACCGCCAGGCATGCCAGTGCTGCCTTTTGCCTTATGCTTCCTGCGTATTCCTCATAATATTTATCACCCAGAACCCCTCTGCCCATGCCCACCCCTTACCTATAAAGTTGCCCATGAAGGCTATTCCCAGAGCAATATCGTTGTATCCATAGGTGTGAGAGCCTTGGCTATACCAGCCAAGCCCTTCATAGACTCCACCATCCTGGCCCACCAGGAAGCTAGGATCAGACAAAGAAAAATGAAAAAGTCAGTCTGGGGAGCAGATTTTTTTCTTTCACTCCTTCCACCATTAATTCATTCTTTCATCCAGTTATCACATATTGACTGGATGTCTCTTATGTGCCAACAACAAAAACGTAATCCACTGCAATGTAGTCTTTGCCCCTGCCATGCCACTGAATCTGATCCTTCCAAGGTGACCAGTGATCTCCTCGCAAACAGAAGACACTTATCTCACTTCTGGAAAATGCAGGCCATGCTGGCCGCACTCTTCTTGAAATGATTTTCCCCGGGCTTTGACAGGCTCTCGGCTTTGACAGGCCCCTCCTGATTCTTTCCACTCGGCTGCTCTCCTTCAGGTCTCTGCCATCCATCTTACTTGGCTCAAATGTTGGGATATTGTGTTTCTTGGGACATTGCTCTTCCTCCTCGGGACCCTGGTCTAGCCCCATCTCTCTTCTCCTTTAAAATACTTGCCCCAGACAATTATCCACTCCCATGGCTTTAATTACTATCTATAACAGCTGACATACCCAAACAAATCCATCATCTTCTGCGGTTTCTCCAGCTAGAAAGTCAGGCATCATCCTGAATGCCTCCCTCTCTCTCTCTCCCAGTCCCATCCAACTACTAATCAAGGCTTGGCAATCGCGTTTCTTACATAGCTTTTAAATTTCCCCACAGCTCTCTACCAACTGCCACTACCCTGTCCTGGGTCACTGATTACTGCAACAACTTCCTGCCCAAAGTTTTGCCTCCCTCCAATCTGTTTGGGAAGCACCACCCAAAATGATTTTTCTAACATACAAATCCTATCATGGGGCTTCAGGTAGTCTCCAGGTGCCTTTCAAACAAACTCAATCTTTAGGGTCAATTACAAGATGCCATGATATGGCTACTTCAGGCCTCTCCAGCTTACCTTTTACTATTTTTCTCTTGGAAGCTTACTAATTTCATCCTTCTGAGACAGTGCTTTGTCTGGCCCCAGACTCTGCAATATGCTGCTTCCCTTTACCTGGACCAGTCTTACTACTTCTTTGCTCAGCGGGTCCCCACAGCTCTTCTATATGACAAGCACGGATCCCCCTCCCGCCGGGACTCTTCTCTGATGCCAGTCATCCTCCAAAGTCTTGAGTAGAGGCTCACTCTGTGCTACCTTGTTCTGTACATCACAGGGACTCATTGTGCATTAGAATTACCTGTTTATCATTTCTCTCAATTCCACAGGGGAAGGAAAGACAGAAATGTTAGGGAGTTAGAAAACGGCAAGTGAGTAGGTGCTTTGTCCTTGTCACAGTCTACATCAGGGTCAGGAGTGGTACAGCATGTGGCCAGAGGTGAGAGAGATTCCACAATAGGTTTTAGAGTCAAGGGACAGAGTCAAGTCTCTTGATGACAGAATGATAAAGGAAAACAAACATTGCCTCAGCTTCTGGCATTTGCCATTTAGAATTTCGAGATTGGAGCCCATCCTTTATTATCCATGCTAAGCAACTTAAGCAAGGCAAAGAAAACTCCTGTCACATGCCACAGATTCTTGCCTGTTGGCAAAGCTTGCCCTTAAAACAGGAGTGCCAGCCAGCCAGCAAGCCAACCGAGACTATAAAATTCACTGCGATTGTCTCAAATGAATGACTGGTATTTATCATATCCTAACCCTAAATTCTTCTACAAAAACTCTAAGGCATCTCCCAGGTAGCTTTTGCTATCCCATTAGTTGAATGTATTTCTTTATTATATACTGCTTTGAAAGGAACCAAAAGAAAATATTTTTATTTCACTCCCTGTTTCTAAATAGAAAACATATTGCTGTCCCTAAGTAGAGATGAGGCAAAAGAGGCACAGGAATGATATGATAAAAGCCCCTCTATAAAGATGTGACTAGCAGAGGAATAGCAGGATTCTAACATCAGAGAGAGCCAAGTTTGGACTCAGGCCAGACCTAGGTGGGGTAGGGGGAGACGGGCTTTCGTCTCTGACTGGTTACAGGAGGCTGCATAAAAAGACATACTTCCTCAATGACCTTCCCTAAAGTGACCCAGTCTTGCTTTGTCACAACTACTTCTAATGTCTTCTTTCCAGAGTCTTCCCAAGCACTTGTGGAGAAGGAAAATACCCATTAGGGATTACCAATCCTAGCCATACTCAGTCAAGATTCTTACAAGAAAAAAAGATGATGCCTCATGTAAAGCACCAGGCACAGATCGAGGGCTTAGTCTGTATTGGTTCTGTCCCCAAGCCTTCCTCTCCACAGTCCTCATCTTACTTACTGATATCCGATGTCACAAAAATCTCGTTTGTCCATGTGAAAGGACTGTATACCTCTGACACGCAGCAGGCAGTCCATGGACACATTGCAGCCTGTCCCGGCAGTGTGGATGATGATGGCGTACTTGGCTGGAAGGTTCATTTGAGGGCAGTGTGTCTCTCTGGCTTCCCAAGCAGATCGTGGGATGATGTTGGGGCAAGCTGAGAAGCAGTGAAAAACCAAGGAGATGAAAATTTGCCTTTGGCCCTTGTGACCACACTCAGAACTAGAGGTTGAGTTGCACCTCAGTCTCTCCCCAATATCCACTACTCATCGAGACTTTCTAACATGAACTTGACTGCAGGAGTCCGGACGGTCCAGGTGAGACTGTCTAGATAGGTCACTGGGGCGGGGGGGGGGGAGGTTCCAATAACTATAGAAACCAAAGTATATGCAGAATAGTGCTGACCATGCGGAGGTGTAGGCATTTTCTTCAAAAGATGAGAATTCCTGCGTGTTTACATATGCATGACAAATACATTACAAATACATGCATGTCAGGGAACAGGACGGTATGAAAAGATTAGCTCTTGCTGAACTGATCACATGTGTATGAAAGTAACTGAAATCTATAAAATACTACAAATATTAAAGAGTTATCATTATTGAACATAGTACCAGCCCAAAAGCAAAAAAAAAAAAAAAAAAGCTTTATTTAGAGATTTATAATGTTAAAAAACTAATTTAAAAAAAAATTGAGTCCAAGAAAAGGCCCACTGCAGAGATTTAAACTATGGAGAGTGCTTATTAATTTTAGCAGTTTTAAGTAGCTTCTTGGAACAGTCACTGTGATAGCAACATAACTATGAGTTCAAGTTTTTCTCACCACTGTGGCCATTTGCATGTTGTCTGGTTTTTTGAGATTAGAGAGTGTGTGTGTGTGTGTATGTGTGTAAATAGTGTAAATGTATCACACAAATGTGTAAATATCTTTATTCCATTCCATTCTGGGCATCGTGTTTTCCATTTCTGAATCGTCTGACATCACGTACATCTCATTTGCTGGTTCACTCATTTCCTGACCTTCCTCACAGAAGCACGAGCTCCCTGAAGGGGGAGTTTTGTCTGCTCTGTTCGTAGCTGTGCGCTCAGTATCTTGATGAGCACATGCCTGTCAGTCGATATTTGTTGACTGACACTCCATGCATGTGCATGCACACACATTTGAGTCCATGGAAATATCGTTCTAGTGGGATGCAGAGGAGGCCAGTAAATTGCCTTCTCAGAATTTTCTGGGCCCCAAAGTTATGAAAGACAGGAGTTCTTGGTAAAAGAAGCCCACCAGAAGGCAAGAGGAAAGAGCACTCCAGGCCGCGGTCGTGTGAGGATGAGGAGAAGGGCGAGGCAGGTCTTACCTTTCTCGGGTATCACTGGATGTTGCGAGTCCAAGCAGATATCCTCTTTCAGGAGATACGGCTGGACATACCGAGGTGACAGGCGGCCACTCCGGATGGCGGAGAAGATCAGGCCCTCTGCAGCTGACAAGGCAGCTGGGCTGGGGCTGCTGCCTTAAAGAGGATGATGGGGAGCAAAGAATTGTCAGGAAGGCACTCAACCTGGACTAGACCTACGGAGGGGGGACAAAGGACTATCTGAGCATGAGTGACGGTGGATGGAAAGAGAAGAAATTGGTCCAAAGACCAGGACAGGTGACCTAAAGCACAAGAAGTACTTGGACAGCGTTCTTGGCTGCCAAAGCTGGCAACCCCTTCCAAGGGCCAAATACAGGCTTTATCTATCCACTCCAACTCTAGATGGAAAAGCATGAGGAGGGGACCCAGCTGACAAATCGTGTGTGTGCTCTAGCATGAGAAAAATATGACAGTATTTACTAAGAAGCTGGCATGATCAGGCATGTGCTAAGCCTTTTACATCCATTAGTTCATATAATTCTCACGGAAAACCTCCAAGATAAATGCTCCCACCAGGCCTGACTGTCATCCAAGGATTCTGACAGGCGCCAGTTATTTATCTATTAGCTCTTAACTCCATCCCTGCTCTGTGCACTCTTCCGGAGAGCCAGAAGTCTACAAACAGTATCTCCCAGAATTCCTTGTCTGCAGGCTTCAGGCTTCTGATTAGTTTCTACCAATGGAAGACACTGGAAGAAGAGCTAAACCATGCTTTTCTGCCTCTGACAGCCAGAGTACCAATGTCACACAATGTCGGACTCCAGAAATGGTGGCAGTAGCTGAGCTCAAGCAATGCCCCTGGTGGCTTCAGCAGTATCATAGAGTACAGACCAGGGAAGAGGAATAGGACAAGAAATACATTTCATAGAGTCCAACGAAGAAAAGAACTTGAAAAGGGGGTTGATTATTAGAGGAGACAAGCATGATGTAGGCTGAAAAGATAAGAGTGTGAGACTGGGAGGTGGAGCAAGAGTGCAGACCACTCTCTGGCTAAGGGTCACAGGAATGGGCTATTACCTATCTTACTGCCAAAGAAGGCGATGCCCAGGGACACATTGTTGTAGCTCGGAGTGTGCAGGCCTTGGACATCCCAGCCGACACCTTCATACACCCTGCCATCATCCCCAACCAGGAAGCTGCCAAGCAAGGAAATTTGGGTAAGATAATAAATCTCTCTAGCAGAATATTTCACACCGATTCTCAAAAAGTAAACAGGGTTCTAGAGGCTTGTAAATAAGCACTCCATTTCAATAACATAACAATGGGGGGAGCAGAACAACCAACTCTAAACCTCCAAGAGACATAGGACTTAAGGTCAATGTCTGGAATCACTCGGAAATATGTGGCTCAAGCAGGTGGCACTGCAGTGACACCATAGGGCAGAGGAGGTAGTAGTGGCAGGGACAGCAGATAGGCTGTAGTTAACTCAGTCAATACAGCATCAACAGAGGGAGGGCCAGGAAGCCCCCCATCCTGGTGGTTATTCTTTCCAAAATGAGCAGCTACATTTCTCTCTCTCTCTCTCTCTCTCTCTCTCTCTCTCTCTCTCTCTTTCTCTTTCTCTGTCTGTCTGTCTTTCTCTGTCTCTCATGAATGAGGAAAGACTCTGGGCCTCCAGAGTAATCTTCAGCATACTCAGTGCACAATGCAAACTTCTTTCATGCCCCAAACTTGTTTGAACATGGTACTCTGTCCCTCACTATCCCAACACCCACTCCTTCCCATGTGATCCCCAGTCTCCCTGTCAAGATGGCCCTTCCAGGTAAAAATTGTAGACTGCCTCACAGGGTGGAAGCCCTGTGTATAGAAAAAGAAACAGAACTGGGCTAGTAGGCATTCTCAAAACTGTTTTTGATCTATGTTTCCTTGCAGTTTATCACTTAGAATAAATTCTTCAATTTCTTTGCACTAGGGCGTCTTAACCTGTGAAGTGAAAGTGGTAATATTTCTTCTGCCCATTCCCCCAGGTAGCTGAGAGGGTTTCTCTGGGTCATATTTGTGAAGACCTCTGTGACCTATGTTACCTGATAAGCTCCCAGATTGACTATTGCTATTACATAACCTTCTTTGATTCTTTTCGCAAGTCTCAGGGTCAAAGACCACGTAAGTAAATGGCTCAGAGTTGTCCCTCCTAATGACTTTTGGAGGATGGTACATTTTGCTTGGTTACTTTTGAACAAGTTTTATTTTTATCTGCTATAAAAGCAACATAAATAAAGCCCCCCAAAATATGGAGAAGCAGAGAAGGGAATGTGGGAAGCGCTCTAGGAGAGGTCACTCTGGATGTGGGCTTCAGGCAGCTGACCAGCTTCTTACTTGAAGGCCAAGTCGCACCAGCCTTTGGTGTGGACAGAATGGGACTGTAGGCCCCGCAGCAGTTGGCTACAGATGCTCTGCTCCTGGCACTCCATCCCTGTGAGCTGCTCCGTGATGAGGTAGGGCACAGGTGGGCTCAGCAGAGACCTGCAGGCAAGTGGTCTTGCCCCCCACTCCTTGCGGGAGACCATGGTGGGAGTACCTGCAGGGGAGACCACAGGATGGCATGCAGCAGGGCCTGCCCAGGAAGGGGCCCCTGAGAAGGAGGCCTTCACTACCCACAGCCTCCCCTTCTCATCCTTGTAGCCCCGTTTGGCCTCAGCACCCATCCAACAGACTGCGCTTGGCCTAGGAAATCAAGCTGCCTTGCTCCCCAGACACTCCCTCCTTGCGTTCCCTGGAGGACAAACCCCACCCTTCCTTCCTTCCTTTCTGGCCTCCTCCCTCTCTCTTTCCTCAGAAAGTATCCCCAGCAGACACCCCATGCCCAGCTCCTGAAGCACATCGGCATGGAAGCCTGTGGATATACAGTATCTTCTTCCTGGTCTTGGACCCTGGGTCTCTGCCTCGCTCTTGTTCTTGCTCTCTACTCAGAATGGTGACTGTCGGAAGGAAGGCCTGTCAGTCTCCACCAGGTGGGGCTCCAGAGCCTGCAGCAAGTTCCCCAAACCTATCATGTAAGTCCCCATCTGTCAGGTGAAAGCTGTCCAGGGGTGGAGCTGGGAGGCGCCCACGTAGGACTGCAGGCCCCCAGAGGGCTCCACTTCTCTCTTCTCATCTTGGGAGTCCCTGGATATCTCTGAGGTGCCTCTACTCACACTGGGAGCTGGGGAGTGAGGCATGTGTCTATTCTCCCTGGGCTCTCTTTCTTCTTCTGAGCTTTCTCTTCTTTTCCCTTCCTTGGGTAAAGGAGCCAGCTTTCCCTTCAACTCAGGGAAATCCCTGGGAGTTGCTGGTAGATGAGCCTCCCGGGATTCTACTTCACCTGCTCAGTCCCAGCCCAGATAAAATCAAGCCCTGAAAAACCCCAGCCAATCTCCGATCCACCTCACCATTGCAACCCTTGTGCATGAGCTGGGAGATGCTGATAAACAGGTCCAGAAATGTCTCTGAGATGCCCCTGGCTTGGGTTTCATTCCAGAACAACTGTGGGACATCCCCTGCAAAGGACATTGGTGCTCACACTTGGGAGCTCCTGGCTAGTGTGCTCAGAGGCACGAGCTGCCCTACAGCCCACAGCCCACAGCCCTCATCCTCCCAGGTCCCCGCACCTCCTCTACGAAGCAACACAGGAGAACCACATACATCTGTGGCCTGAACCTGCCTCTGCCTCCAACATGTGCCCCAAAGTGGCCTTCGGCACCCTCCTTCTCCAATTCTCCCTCCATCCAAGGAACATGGCAGCCTTCCCTGCCACCTTACTGGAGCTATCTGTCTTTCCTAGCACATACTTACCAATCCCTACTGACAGACCCATAGGTACCCATCAGAATGCCACATACCAAGACAGTCATTATTTTGACCTAACACTTAATATGTGTATTAAGCACTTATTGGTGCCATGCAAAATTCTTGAAACAGAAATATACAGATCTTTGTGACTACCCTAAATCCAGATTTTTTTTTTTTTTTTTTTTTTGGTACTGGGGATAGAACTTGGGCCCTTGGGCTTGCCAGGCAGGCACTTTAACCACTGAGCTAAGCCCCCAGCCCAAATCCAGATATTTTAGACAGGATCTGTTGGGGCTAATCTTCACCAACACATTCTTATCTGCCAGAAGTTCTGATCAGTACCAGAAGCCATGGGAACAATAGCCACCAGCAGCAGCAGACTTCCCACAGGTCAGCTCTATGATGACAAACTTCCTAAAAGACACTACTAGAATTGTGACTAAGAACAACTTCATGAAATAAACAAAGCAAAATAACTACTCCCTCTACAAGTTTGAAGCTGTGATGCTGGAGTCCCACCAGACTCTGACATCAGAGCTCGAGCCCATAACCACCACCCCCCGCAGGTGCCCCACTCCCTTGTCAGGTGAACTTGGGAGGGTCATTGCCTCAGTGAAGCCTGTTTCTCTGTCCATAAGACAAAGTCACTGAAAGTCTTCACCGTGGTCTGGGATTCCGTTCCCCTTGGAAATGATAAGCAAACACACATGACCCAAGAACTGGGGCTGAGGTGTGCTGGGCTGCTAGAGACTGCTGAAGATAGCACCCACCTCCTCAGGGAAGGGGCCTGAGCAGTAAGGCGACAGGGGAGGAGGAGTCATGACGCATAAGAGAACGATTTTCAAATGAAGCCCACAGGAGCCCAGAGTGAAAGCACATCATTCAGACCAGGGCCAATGCTAAGTCCTCAGGGCAGGAGCAGAGCAGGAACCGGGAGACTGGGGTAGTGGCCAGTCCCAACTTGTTGTCTTGCTTGAGTAAGTTACTTCCCCTCTCAGGATCTCAATTTCCCTGTTCGTGAAATGAAAAGCTAAACTATGTGTTTCCTGATATTTGAGTTTTTCCAACAATAACTCTGAGTAATACCATTACATCGAAGTAGTAAGGAATGGAGAGAGACCTCCGTTACATTATTGCTTCCAAACAGCAATTATTCATGTAAGACAATATGAAAACATGTTCAATGCTGAAGAATCACTCAAACCACTTCCATTTTAATTCAACAGCATCTGTTATTAGACATTTGCTACATGTCTGATCATATGTATACAACTGTAAGAAACATTCTGATGTGGTAACGGGTATTGCTATTCTCAAGGAATTTGCACATATTTACAAATGCAGGCTCTAAGGCCAGATTTAACCATGACTAGTATTATAATAATGATAAGATAATTAAATCATACCACAAATCACCTAGCACATATTGCTTGAGCATTGAATTGAATGCTTCACAATTGGTATCTCATTTACTCCTCAAAACAATTCTAGGAAGTGAGAGATATCATCCTCATGTCATGGAAACAAATAAGACTCAAAAAACTAAATAACTTGTTAAGAATCATAGTAAATACGAGGGCAAGGACAGGAACAGAAGCCTGTCAACTCCAGAACAGGGCTCCAAATTGTAAAGCTACTCTATCTTTTAGCAAAGGGAGAGCACTGGGGATAGTCTGTTATTCAGTTTAATGACAGTCACTTGGCAAAAGCGTGTCTAACACAAGGAGAGAAAACTTACCCCAGGCCTGCAGACTCAGAGCAGAGAAGACAAGAAGCCAGGGCAGCATCCTCAAGTTGTTCCAGGACACTGATGGGGACAGCGTGGATACCAGCAGTGACCAGGGAGAGACACTGGCAGTTAATAACCATGCTTACTCCCCAAACCAAGTACCCACCTCCTGCCCAGTATCCCTGCCTGCTCCCTCACCACACTGTGGCCTCCTGAGGGCCAGCATCTGGCTCGGGTTTCTCAGGCTTTTCTGCACACATCAATAAACCTGATCACATTAATGTCTATTCCCAGCTACCCTTCTCTTCACCTACTTCCTATTACCACCAGGGGGCTCCTGGTCCCTCAAAAGAGCCCAGTTCCTGATCTTTGGTCTTCCGGGTTAGGTAATAACAATTTCTAAAATCCTTGAGTAGCTGCTATGAATAAACCCTCTGCAGACATTTTCATATCTAGTGCTGCAAATTTATATTTAGTCCTTATAAAAGCCCTGTAAAACATGCATTTTGAACCCCATTTTAAGAGGAGAGAGTGATGCTCAGAGTGAATGACAAAGAGAGGCAGGCTTAGGCTCCATCCCCTAAACTATTAGAAAATCAAAAGTGGTTAAGCCCGTCTGAGTCAGTTGCTCACTCTGCAAAGATCCCTGGCAGATACTCAGCTAATCTCCCCTTGAACAAGAATGAGAGCAAAGTAGTTACCACTTACTGTTCTCGCTCTATGGCCCAGGTATTTGCTGAGGACTCCATAGATAATTCACTAAATCTCACAGTGATCTGCGAGACTCATAATTACTATCAGAAAACTGCAATTCAGACAATTTAAGTCACTTGCCCAAAGTTGTGTAATTACCAGGGGCAGAGCCCACGCCTATTACCCAGGCACGTCTGACTCTAGAGCCTTGACTTGGAACTTCACAGTCTGCCTGAGTTTTACCAGTGGAGATTCTCAATGTGCTCTCAGAGGTAAAACCACAGGGTTTACCTAAGCTTTTTTGGCAGAAATAAACTGATTACTCTTGTTCAATCAATATGAAACATCCTCCCTTCACCCCCTCATCCCTCCTTGTTTACAAAAGCTTAAAGGAAGGGGAGGGGAATGGGAAGAAAAGAAGCAACAAGATATATCATGTACAGGTACAAATCCCCTGTGATGAATGTTACCACTGTGTACAGCTAAAATGTACCACTAAAATAAAATAAAATTTTAAAAAGATTAGAAAAAAACAAGAAAGAGGCAAATATAAAAAAATATGAAATATCAACTTTTCTCCTAACTGAGGGATGAATCATCCTCCTCCAAGGTTTCTATACTATGGGCAAAGGCTACAGGGAGAAAATTTTTGGAGCCATAGATTAAGAATTAAACATATAGAAATTTCCTGGATCAGGACAAGAAACCTCTTAGCAAACAACACTGAGGATTCCATTAACTTAGGAAAATCGTTCACTGAAGAAATAAGCAAGTACCTGACAAATATGAGGGAAAATGTTCAACTTTCCTCATTAGCTAAATGAGAAGTAAGTAAATTAACTTCATAATTTGCCTCCCAAAAAAGGAGCTGGCCTTTTGCAAAGCTACCAGAAGCCATAATTGTGATCTGCAGGAGGTTTAGACCCAGATCATGTAATCATTCTGTACCTCCAACCTTAAATGTTAACATCACAAACCTTACCCCAAGCTGTTCACAAACCTGAAGTTTCAAGGTGTGAGGTCAGCCCCAGTCTTGCAGAACAACGATGTCTCCTACCACACCTTGAACTGCAGACGTTGCAGATGGGCCGGAGCCCTGGCTCACGTTACTGTGCATCATTTACACTCAAATATAACCAGAACCAAGTGAGACATCACAGGCAGGGAGTCAGTGCTCTACAGAAAGGGAGGAAATTGTGTAGCGGTAACCCTAGCACCTACAACATCGGCAAGACAGATCAAAGAGTGTTAGTACCAGACTCCTTTAGGGAAATGAAGAACAGAAAAAAATTCCTGGTTTGAAGTTTTCAAGAGGGCAGATCAGGGGGACTTTCTCTGCTATGTTCATATGATGGAGTCCAGCCCCTTCTAGGAGAGGACTCTGAAAAAGAAACACACTCACACTCAGAAATACCTGTGGCCTCTGTGCTGTCCCAGCCCAGCAGGTCAGCGTGCAGTCCACTCACCCCTCATTGGCTGGCAGCTCTCCCTTCAGACTTGGCTTCCAGGTCCTGCCCCTCCTCCAGCAGATACCTCCTCCCCTTCCTCCTCCTCCTCCTCCTCCCCCTTCTCCTCCTCCTCCCCCTTCTCCTCCTCTTCCTCCTCCTCCTTTTCCTTCTCCTTTTCCTCCTCCTCCTCTACCCTCTGCCCTCCTTCACACTAAGAGGACACTCCCTCCCTGGTAAAGGATCACTTGGGCTCTGGCTTCCCAGAGAGAAGAGGAAAGCCCTGGATCCCTAACAGAAGATGAAGCGCAGAGACCTGAGGCCGGGAGCTGACTCTGTCCACAACACTGAGCCAGCTCAAGTGAAACTAAAGGAGCTGAGAGCACCTGGGGCCCCACCCTATGAATAAGCCCAGATCCCTCCTCCCTGGGAAAGGGCACGATTGCCAAACTCTCCAGCAGCTCCTTCCTCATCCCCAGCCCTTGATAAGCCCTGCAGGCACAGGGATGTCTTGGGGCCAGGAAGGTGTGTCCCTGTCATCTGGGAACTTCCATTCTTTGGAGGCAGAATTGCTCTACGAGGCTAAAGGCTGCAGATTGAGGTCACTCTCCAATTACTCTCCATCTAGGGGAGTCCACAGGGGTAGGATGGAGGGAGAGATGTAGAGAACTATGCTCCCAGGAGGCACCTCACAGCGTGTTATCATTAGATCTTCTGCCCCTGAGTCTATCATGACCATTCACTCCCCACCCTCACCTCAGCATCAAACCCTGAGACAAAGCAATGCTCTCTATCTCTTCAGTCACTCCTACAGCAGCCTCTGTCTTCAGCTCTGGCCTCTGAAATTCCTTGTACTTTCACTGAAGAGCTTAATGCAGAAGACTTTCTTATATTGCTCTGTCAAAGGCACCTGAACTGCAGCTCCTGGAAGTAGGAATGGTCCTAAAAAGTACTCTGCCCACTTGAGAGAGCATTTGAGTAGCAAGTATTCTACACATTGATGAGTTAGACAAAGCTTTAAGGTCAGAAGTTGGGACCATCTCTCCCAGAACCCAGAGCCTCACATATCTGCAGGCCTTGGAAGAGACACGCAGAGTGAGCACCATCGTCCACAGGTGTGGGGCATGCTGGATGAGGACCTTGAAGAGAGACGTTTTATAAGAGAATCAGAAATTGTCACTGGTCCAATGACAGACACCAACTCATGCATGTCTTAAACCTTCACAATAGTCTCATGTCTGAAATTGTTAAGACTCTGTGTTTTACCACCATGATTAGTAGTGAAGACCTTAAAATCAACATGGTTTGTGAGCTCATATTTGGAGCAAGTTAAAGAGAACAGAGGTGCCTATCTCACTTAGAGGTTCAAGCTTGGAAAAGAAGAAACCAAGGGATAAAGGCAGTGGTGGCAGCTCAAAAAGGGAGAGCAAAATAGATACAGTGCTCTGGTCTCTGACGACAGATTAAAGGGTGCCTATGATTTACTGGTAGAAAGTCTGAGGCAAGGCCGCTTCTAGCCCAGATGTATTTTTATGACAATTACTGATGTTCCTTCCACAGACAAAAATTATAGCGAACTTTGTGTAAATTATACAAATCTGATTATTACATATGAAAGGGCACCTTGGATTTTTAATACAATAATATTTTAAATTTTAATACAATAATTAGGAACTCGAAATCAATGGGATGAGACACTGTTATTTAGCTGCATCGCTTTCCAAAGAGAGAGATTCTCTGCTTAGAAAAGGAAACTGCCATGCAGTGACAGGGACATCAGCAGAGGACACATGTGAGCCAGGCTGACCGCTGGCCCAGGGTCATAAGGAAAGTTGTCTTAAGCACTAAGTTTGTGGTAAGTTGATAAGCAGCTATAGAAAATAAATACAGTAAGATAATTGTCTCATCTCTTGGCCATATAGAAGCATCTCAGCTACTTAGAATAAAATCTTCCTATTCATCTCCCTCATAAATCTGCAGCGGAAAAAGAAAAACTAATATTTTAAAAACATTCTACATCCTCTCTAGAATCAGCTGACAAAAATCCAGTTTTAGTTAGATAGGATGAATTAGTCCAGGGATCTATTATAGAACCTGAAAACTATAGTTAGTAATAATACATTGTACTCTTGAAAATTGCTAAGAGAGTAGATCTTAAATATTCTCGTCACTAAAAAATAAGAAGTGGTAGATGTGTTCATTTGGTCGATGTAACCATTTCAAAATGTATGTATATATCGGCACATCATGTTTTGCACCATAAATTTACACAATTTTTATTTGGAAGAAAGATTTACAAGTCCATGTAAATCTTGTAATACTAGCTTCTAATTACATGAAAGTAACCTGGGGAATGGGACAGAGCTAACAATAAAAATTAGTACTGGAGGCCATAACGAGGCCTGGTGAGGAGCCAGCATCATGGAAAATCCTGGAATGGGAAGACAGACCATCAGTAGCAGAACCTGGAAACAGCAGCAGATGTTCATCGCCAAAATATGGTGCCAGCCAGAGTGGACAGTGCTGTGGACAGGTCTGCAAATGAACAGGACAGAATATGGGAGCTGGTAGGGGTGGGCAGAAAGGGACCGTAGTGTGCCAGAGAATGAAGGCAATATCACAGCGCAACCTGTGAACTGCCCAGGAAGGGGCAGCAGCAGAAGAAGCCCATAAGTTAGGATGGAAGAGTCACTCACTGTCTCCCACCCCAACCATGACTGTCACCAGGTACCCGGTAGTACCTAGCCCAGGAAAACCCAACTGCTAAAATTTGAATGGTGCAAAGGTAAAAGTGTCACAACCCAGAGGAAGATTGCAAGAAACAAATTCTGCCAGAAATGTTTTTCATCATCTAACTGTGAAAGAATATCATAGAGTGTGGTGGTGTGTGCCTGTAATCCCAGAGACTGATGCAGGAGGATTGCAAGTTCAAGCCTAGTGCAGGCAACTTAGTGACTTAGCAAGACTCTGTCCCAAAATAAAAAAACAAAAAACTGCTCAGGATGTAGCTCAGTGCAAATGCTCTGGGTTAAATCCCCAGTAACACACAAAAAGGAGGAAGAGGGAGAAGAGCAGCAGAAAGAAGAGAAGAAAGAGGAGGGGGAGGGAAGGAGGAGAAGGAGAGCGAGGAGGAGGGGGAGGGAAGGAGAAGAAGGAGGTGAAGGGGGAAGGCGAAGGAAGAAGAGGAGGAGGAGACACATCACAAAAAAGAAAATGTGAGCCAGGGTTTTTATATACAACCAGCTTATTTTTCAAAGGCTAAAAGCTACAGAAAAACAGTTTTGAAGGTACAGACACTAGATAAATATTATTGCTCCCAAGCCTTGTGAGGGTTAGAATGCGTCCTCCAGGATTCATGTGTTGAAAACTTAATCTGCCACTCGGCAGTGTGGGAAATGAGGCCTGCCTGGGAGTGTCTGGGTCATGAGAGGCCCACCCGCCTGAATACATTAATGCCAGTATAAGAGACGGCTCACAGGAATGAGCCCACTCTCTTGCACTCTTACACATCTGCTTTCCACTGTGAGAGGATGCAGAAAATAGGCACTTGGCAAAGGCTGGCACCCTAATCTTGGGCTCGCCAGCCTCCAGAACAGCGAGCCCATAAATTCCTGTTTGTCATAAATTACCCAGTCTCAGATATTCTGTCACAGCAGCACTAAATGGACTCAGACAAGCCCTTTCCTGAGTAATTTACAAGAAAGCAATTTTTATCCAATCAAGAGATGACTGGAGAAATTTTGGCCAAAGAACTCGTGGTAAAGACTGAATGTGTTTAGCTGTAAAACTGGGACAAAAAAACTACAAAAGACACAATAGGTTAACATACATAGGTGTATTTCCTGAATCTGTAAACCTTTAATCTACTGGGAAGTGGTGGTGGTGGTAGGGCTGGGAGTGTGTGTGTGCGTGTGTGCGAGTGATGTTTGCGGTCATTGGTATCTAGATCTCTTGGTTCATTAGGGTTTGCAAAGTGGCAATATTTCATTTCTTTTTATTTATTTATTTACTTCTATTAAGGGAAGTCTACTAATAATATCTTTTAGCTATTGTATTACATTGTTTTGGAGTCTTCATACATGAAGGGCAGAATAGGTGCTTTCTTCTTTCCCTTTTTACAAGTTTTCAAGCAAAGAAGTAGATGGAGATGGTCTCCTCGCATTTTCCAAAGGTGACCACTTAGAGACTTTCATGTCATTATGAACTAATGGAATTGAACTTGACAAGCTTAGACCCACTGCAGTTATTTTTGCTGCTGATGTGCAGAAATTAGACATTGGAATTCTCCCGATGAACACCAAAAGTCTCCCAAGTCCTTCTGACCTAACCTAAGAAACGTTCGGTAGCTCCACTACTATCTGTTGTGATAAAGTGTTTCAACTTCCATGTTTCCTATCCTAGACCAGCAAACTATCGTTTCTCCAAAAACCTTTGACTTTTTCTCCTGCAAAATAAGAACACAATCTGGATGCTAAGAATGCTTATTACTACTGGGTTGATCAGGTTTTTAGGCCTTCTCTGTGGGCAAAGGCAAAAAAAAGTTAAGCTAGCCTATTGTCAAGCAGTCATAAGTAGTACCTCATGAGTTCATCCTGGTATTTTTCAATTCATATCCAGGGCTGTAATTCATTACTTAATTTTTTTCTGTGTTAATCTATAACATCTTTTCCCAAACAGAGAATCCTTTCAAAAACACTGGGGTCGATGGAATTAGAATATCACATAAACACTCATTTGTTCAATTCCACATCTCACACTAAACTTTCTCAGAATAACAATACCAATATCAGCACCACCAATATAATTCCTGAAATGTTTAATTCAACAAATACACAGATATTAAATACTCACCTCCAGCCATTATGTTAAAATTTCTTCAGTTATTCTGGTTATTTGAAGTCACCTTTTTGTAGATTCCTAAGGAAAGTCTCATAGGAACATTATTCCCATAATTCTTGAATCTTTATAAGACTTTTTTGGTGGCTCTCATACTTAAAAGTCAATTTGGTTGAATATAAAATTTTGGGGTTGTTTTATCACATTTTCCTTATAATTTAAATATGTTATTCTATTTTCCCCTACCTAAAATATTGTTGTCTAAAAGTTCAATGATAATTTTCTCTCTTTTATTTATGATAATTGCTTTCGGTTTCTTTTATTTTTTTTTATTTGTTGAATACCTAAAAGATGGTTTTTGTTAAAGAAATGATTTTATTAAAAAACTAAAATATATTTTGGTATTCATAGTTTTGAATCATCCCTTTAAGGTGGGAAGTATGTCCTCCAAAACAAAGTTTCACAACATTTTTATGCCAGGAAGGTCTTCTAGAATTGTGATTTTCAGTACTTGCTGTCCTCACTTGTTTTAGTTTTCTTCCTTAGGGACTCTGATCACTTGTATCTTGTTTCTTCTTTGCTTACCATTTATATTGTATTACTTTCTCTTTAATTTCAGTTTAAAATTTCTTTTTATTTTTAGGATTTTCTTGCATTTTACTTGTTTTCTCTTCAAAGGCATTTATCTGTTATGTTTATCCAAGTTTAGCTTCTTTGTTTTTATTGGTAATTTCAAAAATGGTTCTTCCCTGTCTTATTCTCTCCTAAATTCTATTACCTCAATATTTCACATTAATTGTTCTTTCTTATATGTTTTTCATGTTGCTGTCTCTGTTTGAAATATAGTCTTCATGCTTGTCTTTATTATGATTTTTTATGCCTTTTTTGTTTTTTTGTTTTCTGGTTTTTTTGGTGATGGTGCTAGGATTGAACCCAAAACTTGACACATACTAGGCAAGTGTTCTACTGAGCTACGTCTTATTTTCTTATCTCTGATTGTACTTTTGTTTTTTAATAACTTGGTATGGAAATGGACCTCAATTCCTTTCAGTTGCTTATTTTATATGAAATTAGTTTTCCTGTGCCTTGAAGAGAACTTAAGCTTTGGGATAACTTCTGTAATCTCATCATCCTGGAGCTTCTTCTATTGTTTTTGTCAAGTATGTGTTCAGCAACAAGGTGGCTTAGATTTAGAGAGTTTCTTGCTCCACTCTTTTCCCCACTTTTATACCAATCTTTCTTTTTTCTTAATTACTCGTCTCTGGTCTGTATTATATTGTGTTCCCAGGAGTTCTTCCCTATGGACCTTTGTTCTGGAAAGGACCCTGACGGGTAACTTTTGAAAGTCACAGGACCCAGACTTCTCCACCTCTGGCAGACTCACCGCAGCCCTTCAGATTTGTCCAGGGTTCGAACATGCAGCTCTCTCCTGAGCTCGGCTGCTGAGCTGGCTAAACTTCTGGGTAAGTATATGTTAGCTATTTGAGGTTCTCAGATCTGTGTCTTCCCTCTGCTTCTCCTTGTGCAGACGCTGCGATCTCATGGTTCTTCGTGGTGTCTTCACTTGCTTGCATCTGCAAGTTTGTAAATGTGCTGTCACCTAATTATCTTGATTTTTGCCTGTGAGATTTGTTTGTGTTTTTATTTTCACTATCCTAGTACTTTATGACTTTTTATGAGGGGAGGGAGTTGGATAGATTCAAATTTTATGCTCCTGTCGTCTTCTACCATACTTTTCTTTTTGTCACATGTGTATCCCTGTTACATAGTGTGCTAAGTGGAATGCAGTGATGGACATTAAGGCATCCAGGAGTCTCCAGGTGGTGGTGCTGGCCAAAGCGCTGCATGGAAGGTGAACGGACCCGTCTCAAGTATTCATTCTAGGAAGGACAAATCACTGCTGTGTCCATAATGGAAGGAGTCCAGGGTAATGAATTTGTTATCATGTGGTGGCCGGGTCTCCCAGCCTTTTGGGAATACATTGTTAGCCTTTGCTATTGGCAGGTGGGACAGTCACCAGTAATGGTACACAGATTGGTGTCATGAGGGGATGCACATGGTCACCCGACGCTCATTTCTGCCACATAATCAGATATAAATCCACTGAGCTGAACCCAAAGGGTTGGGAAAGAAAATCAACTTAAGTAACTTCATCTATGTAACTATTAAGATTCTACTCTGCCACAAATACCTTCACATGAACACTTACATAGGCCAAACCATCAACTACTGCCCATAGCAGGTATCTCACTATCCAGGCAAAGCAAGAAACAAACATACTGCTTGAAGTTCTGTTCACTCTGAGGGAGGTATTCAGACGGTTAGAAAAAAGACAGAGAAGTTTTCAGAGGATTGAAGGAATCAAATTCCCGAAGTTACAAAAGTACACAGTGCATCAGAAGTGTAGAAAGATGCTCATTTATATGGTGTATAAACAGAAGTAAATTTGGTTCAGGCTGTAGAAGATCTCTAATGCCACTATAATATTTTTATTTTATTATTTTGGACAAGAGTAGCCATAGAAGGTATTTTATCCAAACAGTAACTGAATCACAGGAGCTTTAAGATTTGAGTATAACCTACATTTTGTGACTGTGTGATCTTGACCAAGTTTGTTTTGCCTTCTCTGGCATGAGTTTGAACCATATCTGTTTTTCTAGTGTGAGTCTGTGTACATCTTTACTTGAAGAAAATACTTTAATTTTGCAAATCTCTAGCTGGAGGACCTATAAATCTTTACTAATCTCTGGTAGCTCAAAAGTCCATGAAGAGCGAGCTTTAAACATCTCTTTACCCTTCACTGTGGGTGTCCTCACACCTGCTCCTCTTCCCTCTTCCTCATATGTGTGGATTCTGGCTCACTCTTCCAGACTGCACCAAACCCTTACAGGGCAGCTGAGGTTACTGCCCAAGATGGTCAGCCCGGCCTGCCAGGGCCAAACAAGAGGAGCACTGCTACTGGAGATGGTGATAACCAACAGCAACAGCTAACAAGCGCTGGGAGATTACCGGGCATCAGCCGCTGGCCCAGAACACTTCACACATGAAGACACACTTAAACCCGCAAACCCCGTGAAACTCATACTACAGTTATCCCCGGTGCAAATGTTCCAGGGTACTCCGGGAAGCTAGAAAATCACTTCTTTAGCACGGAGTTTAGAGGAAATCATGTGTTTGGAGGGTCTGGAAAGTGACCCTGAACCTGGATTCATGTAGAAAGTGTTTTGATTTATTTTACTCAGTATGTAAAAACTTTTTTAAACAAAAATTGATTTAGAAAAATTTTAATAAATCAAAGAATTATTTTTCCAGGTGGCTTTGGGAAGGACTTAGAGAGAAAGAACAGGTGGAAGGAGCGAAAAGAGACTGAGCTCTTAAAACAAGTAGAGAAAGACTGAGAAGTCCTGATTCCTGAAAAAAGAAAAAACAAAACAAAACTGGAGAGTCCTTGCCACAGACTCAGAAACGTGGACAGCTTCTGGTTCATGTGTGTGGTTATGCGAACTCCAGTTTCTCCTTCCTGTTCACTTCCTGCCTGGGTCCACCTTCCCTGCAAAAGGACTGAGCATGGGTAGGTTCCCTCCAGAGCCACATGTCTTCATTGGTGAGACAAGAGGAGACAGACTTTCTCTGCTACTCTGCCCCTTGGGAAACGGGAAATCATCCCCACCCAACTTACACAGGCAGCCAGCAGCAAATAACTGAGAGTGAAACTGATACATTGTATTTTGAAAAGCATGAACACATTTTATTTAAAGTTATGAGGAGTCTTAACATTTATTTCTGATATGTAAGAGCTACAGAAACACAATCAAGACAAAATATGAAGAACTAAAAACAAATTTCAACAAGATAACCCTTTTCTTTATCTTTCCTGCTTTTCTCTTGTTTTCCTCTCTTTTTGTAGATCAAGACCCAGGGGTGGAGGGAGACTCTGGCTTCCAACAAGTAGGATGAAGAGCCCCAGAACAGAGGGCTTCAACGCATCAAGATTCTGAGGCTCACTCTGCCCAGAGCCCAGCATGGCCTGGCCAGGCACGGGTGGGTGGCTTGCAAGGACACAGACCTGAACCTGCAAAGGCACACAGTACCTGCCCCCAGGCTACTCCAGGCACACAGGGACATGAGACCCCATTTCAGACGAGCCACCAGAACCAGCTCAGAGCCTCGCACAGACAGGAGATGAGACAGAAAGAGAGAGAGAGAGAATGAAAGCAGAGGGAACCCTGCACAAGAGGACTTCCCAAAGAGGATGGGACAAAACAAACAGGTCAGGTGAGCAGAGACTGGGTCCATTCATTATTTATTCTTCCATTTCTTTGATAAACATCTAAAGAAACTATTAAATTCCACACACTGCTCAGGAACTGAGGACACAGAAATGAATAAAACTCATCTATTTCCTGGGGAAACTTACAATCCGGAGCAATAACAGACACATGTATAAATGATTATAGGCTTTAAATAAGGGCAACATCCAAAGCTGTGCAAGTCATTGTGGGAGTAGAGAGGTGGGGCAGGCATCCTGGCCTGGGTGATTGGCAAGGGCTGGGGCTGTCAGGCAGACTGCAGGGCAGGGACCCCAGGGACAGAGGCAGGTACAAATGGAAGTATGACAGAACAGGAGGACGGGGCCCACTCTGTGTCTCACCTAGCTGAGCAGGTGGGTGCTCAGGGGACAGGAAGGTGAGGAGCGAGGAGACTGGATCCAGAGGAGAATCCAGTCCAGCTATGGGGATGCCTAGCTGTAAATGCCCAGCTATGGGAACCTGGCACACTGAAGGATTCAGCAGGAAAGGACATGATCATCCCGACCTGGGGAAAGGAGACAAAGTGTGGTGGAGCAGCCTCGGAAGGAGCTGGGGCTGCCCTCAGTGTTTGAAGTGAGGCCATGTCTTGATGATGTTGTACAAGGCCTGTCCAGGGGACAGAGTGTTGGCCACATCGCTATGGCCCAGCAGCAGGTAAGTGGGGGTCAGGTACCCCTTGACCACAGCACACTGGATCAGGTCCTGGGCTGCCTCCAATGCAGCAGCATTGGGTGGGTTACCTGCAAAACACAGCCACCCATTGCTCATAGGGTTCCAGAGCTCAATGCAGACAGGACACACTCCTGTACCCCACCCCACCCAGCACCACCACCAGGCTAGTATATTCCACTGTTGGCAGCTACACAACAGAAAGACAGAAAACCAGGTCAAAGCTTCAGATACTTCTGTTCCAAAGTTTTTCTGAAATCAAACAGACTGAGCCTGGGAAAATAAATATAATTCTTTTGAGTACATACAAAGCCTTTTTCTACTGCAAAAGTTTAACCTAGTAGTTCTCTACGGGGGACAGTTCAGTACCCCAGAGGACATTAAGTGATGTCTGGAGATATCTGAGGTTCTCCAAACTGGGAAATGACAGGATCCTGTCATCATCTATTTGAGAGGAGCCAGGGATACTGTCAGCAGCCTACAAAGCACAGGAATCCACAACAAAGAGTTTCTATCTGACCTGAAATATTAATAGCACTGAGGTTAGGAAACCTTGATTTGGTGACAGACATGCTTCCTACATCTTCCTATATCCAGATGCAATATCAGTCAGGCACAATGCTTGGTCTCCCCTGCCCCTGGCCAATGTCTATTTCAGCATCAGTCTGAACCAGCCCCAGTGACAGTGCCTCCCTTTCCAGAGATTCAGCTAAAAGCCTCTGAGCATAAGTAAGCTCTAGGCAAGAGCTCTGAGCCTTGCCAGTCCACAGTGTGTACTCTCAATGCACACCCAGGGCTCTCTGTGCCTTGACACGTACAGTGTCGTAGCCCCGTACTGTTGCCATGGTAACCAAGAAAGGATGTACCTGCTAACATTTTAAAAATATTCACAGATATTTCTGCAAATTCACATGCTTTGCATGTTTCTTAGATATTGGAAAAGAAAGAGACATATGTATTTGGCTGTGTGTGAAGGAGGTACTCTTAGGGTGAACATTCTGTCTATAGGGTCACCTCTGGTGACGCTTAATTTAGTTACATGTCACACTGGATGTTTCAATATGTGCGCACATTTAAATGATGGCTGAGTCTTATGTCTTTGCTGTCCTCCCTCCAAATACCATAAATTACCACTTTGCCCAATACATCTAACTTACCTGAGAAGGTGCCCATGAAGACAATGGCCAAGGCAATGTCATTGTAGCCAGGGGTGGAGGAGCCTTGGCCATTCCAGCCTACCCCTTCATAAACACCACCATCTTGGCCCACAAGGAAGCTAGAAGGCCACAAGGAGAGATGGAAATTAGCATGAAAGAGGCAATCTGAGATTCTTTCTCACCTTCATTAATTCACTCATGCCTTTACCTATTATCTATAACCTATTAAAGCATAAATAATCTATTAAATTATCTATTGAAATCTAAATTACAGAGACAAATAAGATCAAGTCTGTATCATTGATGTGCTAGTAAACCAGCTGGGAAGATGGGCAGGCAAGACGGGAAACGGGAACCCCTGATGTACAGCTTTTGCAGATTTCTATGGAAGAAAACTCCCACCATGGCTGATTTTAGCCTACCAATGATTTAACAACTGGCTTACAAAATTCCTGAATCTGTAATAACCAGTTCTCATGATCTAACACATGTCCACCTTTCTCCTATAGAAAACTGCTTCCTTCAAGAAGTCCACCATGCCCCTACTGGGGATCTTCCCAGAAGAGTTAAAATCATCATACCACAGAGATATATGCACAACCATGTTTATAGCAGCACAGTTTGTAATAGCTAAGTCTTGGAAACAACCTAAATGCCCAACAACCAATGAATGGCTAAAGAAGATGTGGTTTTTATACACAATGGAGTACTACACTGCCATAAAGAAGGATAAACTAAAGTCATTTGTATGTAAATGGATGTTCCTTGAGAATATCCTATTAAGCGAAATAAATCAGACACTCATGAGCACACATCGAATTGTTTCTCTGATATAAGAAACCATAACTGTAAATAAGGACAAAGTAGTGTTACGGATATTATATAAAATGAAGATAATATACAAAGGAGAGGAGTACTAGAAAGAGGGAAGGGGGAAAAGCAGGAAGAGAAAAAACGGAAAGAAAGGGGAAAGGGAAATCATGGAGAATTGTAAATAAACCTGCTGTAACCAGGGTTGGAGGGAACAGAAGGGAGGAGGGGTAGAGGGGAGAGAACCAAGAGACACCATGTACAGGTACAAAACAAACACGATGAATGTGATCGATATATGTACAATGTACCAATACATGTTCTTGGTTAAAAAAATAAAAATAAATAAAAATAAATAAAGAAGTCCACCATGAACAAAGGAAGAAGACAGCGTTCAGCACCTGCCTTTCCCTACCTCACTGATGAAACTATTTCTCCCAAGGTGGTCCAGGTCTCCTTACCACTAGGCACAATGTACATGTCTCTCATGTTTCCTGACTTAATCTCTCTGTACATTTGACCATCCAAGCCTGGTCTGCAGTGTCTCTCAGCCACTCTCCCAACCTCCCCTGCACCTTAGTTATTAACTGTTCCCCTCACTGACTCTAAATCTCCTCCAGTTCTCTCCATTGTGCCTGCTACCACCCAGCCATGACACCATCTCAACTTCCCTGACTGGCTGCAGTACTCGGTTCTCTCTGCTCTGGTTTGACCTTTTCCAATCCATTCCTGAAGAAAAACCCAGAGTGGTCTTTCTAAAGTACAGATCTTTTCATGTCAAAATTTTGCGTTTAGTCCCATAGTGCCGAGTCCAAATTCCCCAACTGAAGTTACAAGATCCTCCATGGCATGGCCCTATTTGCCTCCTCAGCCTTGCTGACTCCCTCTTTGATGGCTGTAGGATCTTGATAAGCTTCTCCCAGTTCCTCAAAGGCGCCATCCTCAGGCCGGCATCCAGAACTTCCTGTGGAGATCTTTTCCCTCTGCTGGAAATGCTCTTCCGCCTTCCTCCCCTAATTTGCTCCCACTCACTCTTTGGGTCTCAACGAACATGAAACATTCACAGGCACCACATCTTCACACTCGTTTCCTCAGCAGCCCAAGCCGCCTGTTTAACCCCGCATAGCCTTCATCACGATGCCTAATGTCCCCTACTGGGACTTGTTTAATTACATTAGTCTCTCACTGAAGTATTATTAATTGCATGGACACAAGAACATGCCTGCGCTCCATCTGATGGCACAGCCTAGTGCTAGAATGTGTGAGAAGTGAGTGTAATCCCGACCTTACACCCCGTCAGGGTGAGAGATGACAGTCACAGAGCTGTGCTAGACAGGGACACGATCTAAGCCGGAAGTCAAGAGACCGTAGCGGGGAAAGGGACCAGACCTCTTCTCAATCTCTATCATTATGCAGTACAGCATTTCCAAATTCGCAGTCAACTTTCAGATGTCCAGTGAGATGAACAAGAACATCGTGTTGACCTTGCTGCGTGGTACAACCTACCAAAGCATTTGGTAGCTCCAGTATATTGGAGAAAAACATTCTCCTATCTTGAAAGGGTTGTTCCTAATATGACAGAGAGAAAAGGTGCACTCAGCTCAGAAGTGGATGCCAAGCAGTAGAAAATCCTCCACCGGCCACAGCTCCGCAGGCTGCCTCGTGCACAAGGTGCCTGGCTGGAGCAAAACGGAGACTAACATCCAGCTCCGCTGGTTAAATCAGGAGTGTCCTTATGGGCGATGGCTCTTTCACTAACAGGTACAAATAAGCCATATCGGCTAGTGGCGGCCCATCCTGAGACTTAAAATTTAATGTGATTGTTTCTGATAGCACATGAGATGGAATTGAACCCCAGATGTATTTACAATCTCTGAAAGCATACTCAAGAAATTTGTACTTGCTTTGTGGACCATTTGGGTTTTTTTTGTGTGTGCTAGTTTGAAGTTACTAGTTTTTTGTTTGTTTTTGTGATGTCTGGGTTCCCACCCAGGGCCTTTTTACACTGAGTTACACTCCCACCCCCTTTTTCATTTTTTAATTTTTATTTCGAGATAGGCTCTGAGTCACTAAGTTGCCCACACCGGGCTTGAACTTGCAACATGCCAGCCTGAGCCTTCCAGAGTGTTGGGATTACAGTCATGCAATGTCATGCCCAGCTAAAATTACTAGTTTTTTTTTAATTCTTTGATGGGAACATCTTGATCAAAAATCTGTCACAGAAATTTGAAACCCACTTGGACTACACTTAATGAGGAAAAAAGAAAGAAAATTTTCCTCTCTCATTAGGTCAGTGTGTTCTTTATTTACAGAATCACAGGCCTTCGCACTACAGAAATCAAAAGATACTAGCCAGGCCCTCTCCTTGCCTTCAAATAAGAAATATTCTCGCAAGGAGATTTCCAGGCTTTAGATGCAGGGGGTCGGCACAATAACACAAGGGGGAGCAAGCTTTCAGTCGTGGCTGCTTCCTCTAATGTCTTTCCAGCAGTCTTGGCATCTTTATGTCAATATATCACCTAAAGAGGCACATGTTCTGAGATAGCCCCTTAGCAGCCTCTTATCTAAAGTCCACCCAGGGCTGGCGGTACCTGAAGGGCCTGTCAGAAGGTGAGTACTTGGTAGGTGTTAGTTTCCTGTCTCATTCCTTTCAGAGGTTCGGTTTCCCGCCCCACAGAGGGAAAAGAAGCTCCCCCGTCCTTGAATCCACTTACTTATACCCAATGTCACATTTTTCAGATTTGTCCATGAAGAGGGACTGGAGATCTCTGACCAGTAGGCGGCACTCTTCAGCCGCACCGCAGGTTCTCCCACCAGTGTGGAGGATGATGACATACTTAGCAGGGAGGGTCATCTTGGGGCAGTGGGTCGCCCTGGCCCTCCAAACTGACCGTGGGACAATGCTGGGGCAAGCTGTGGTGAGAAAAAAGCAAGGTGTGGAGGACGAGCTTCGCTCACCCATGTCAGCCCCCTGACTACTGAAGGTCCACAGTCCGCAGGTGATGGAGACCTCCCAACCCTGGGCCTCCTCCCCTGCCCCTGACGGTGGGACGCAGGAGCAGGTTGGACCTGGATGTTTTATTCTGAAAGAATGAGAGTCACTTGGAATTCATAAAACTCTGTCAACGTAAAGCAATACTTAATACTGACAGATGGCATCAGTCCAAAGGCAGAGCTCAAATTGATTCTGTGCTCCCAGATGATAGAGATAATTCCTTCCAAACTTCATTAAGCCCAAGAAAAGGCTGAGAGTGCTTATTATTGTTATTATTATTAGCATTATTGTTCGTATGGGGCACTGAATCTAGGGCCTTGCACACGCTAGACAAGCACTTAACCACTGAGCTCTGTGTCTAAGCCCACTTTATTGTTTTTCATGTTGCTTCTTGTAAACCCAAATAGTGTTTGCCCAGTTATGGAAACTCTGTTCAACTCTTCCTGTAAAGTCAGTGTAATTGATCATTTAAGTTTTCCCCACTACATATGTCTGTTACCGTTGTCCTAGGTTTTGTGTTCAGAAATGTGTGTTTGTGTATAAGCATATATGTGTATAAGTGTGCCACGGCCCTTGCTGAGCCTTTTTTTCCTAACATTTTAACCATATAACACACCAAGTATTTTATTTGTTCATTTAAGTGCTATCTTTCTCTGCCTTCTACACTGAAACTCCACAAGGTCAGAGGTTTTTGGTTTGTTTCCTTTGTATCTCTTCAGGGTCTAGCAGGTGCTCAGTAAATGCTTGAGAAATGATGGAATAAATGGGGGCACATACAGACACCGGGCACAGTGCCAAGGCTCCATCATTCTAGGATCTGAATGCTAAGAGGTGGCACAGGGAGTCTGTCTCAAAATTTTCCAGCCTCAAAGTTTCAGAGTGTTGGGTGACTAGTTCCTCACCAGGGAGAACCTAATGAGAAGCTGGTGAGGAGGTCACTCCTGGGGGTATCTGAGAGTCAGTGGAGCGGGTCTGGAGGGACCATGTGGGGTTGGAGGCCTCACCTTTCTTCAGGCTTGCCTTCTGTGGAGGGGCCAGGCAGTTTTCACCTCTCACGAGAAGTGGCTGGATGTATCTGGGTGATAGGCGGCCCTTTAGGACAGCATAGGAGATGAGGCCTTTCATGGCTGACAGGGCTGCAGGACTAGGACTTTGGCCTAGAAGAGAGAGACCTGTGAAGAATATCAGCCTGGCTTGGGTTTAGGGGAGCTGTGTGGAGAAGATGAGATACCCTGTCAAAACCTGCCTAGCTACTGGAGGGGAAGCAGATCAGAGACGTGAAAGTCAAGGATCTCCCAGACTGAGCTCTCAGTGGTTCAGAATGCAGCCCTTCCTCAATAACCTGCCGAGACTGCACGCATCCAGCCTCCATCCCTCAGAGAGCTCAGAAGCAACACCATGCCGGGGAGCATCCACCTGCTCAGGCCAGCGGCGCCCATCAGCAGGGCCCCACCAGGCATGAGCCAGGCTCTGTGCCTGCATTAACTCATTTAATCCTCACTGAAAATCTCTGAGCTTCATGCTGCTATCAATCTCATTAAGACAAACTTGAAGCTCTAAAAAGTGACACGTTCAAAATCACAAGACAACACATGGCAACGAATAGCCATGAAAAACTGTAGATAAATAAGTAAATAAAGAGGCCAAACACCCAGAGTCCTCTTGCATGGAAGACACGGGCTCACTTTTCAGTCCCTCTCCCCACGGCTGTGTCACTTTGGGTTACCTACTTCTCAGAGACTCCGGCTGCACCTTGTGGTGATAGAAATCATGAAATCGCCTGAACCATCTCAAAAGATACGGTGAAGAAAATGACGAACTAGAGTATGGGATTTTTTGAGCATGCTCATTTAGGAGGCAGGTGATAGGGGGCTTGGAGCAACAGACTAGAAGAAAGTGGGAGGAAACCAGAGACAAGAGGCCTTAAAGTGTTTTTTTTTAAAAGGTGTGTAGGAAATCCAGGAGTGAGAGATGGGAAGAGGAGGTCCCTGGCAGGAGATCAGAAGCACAGCCTGCAGCTCCAGAAGCATCAGCTAGAGAGGAAGTAGATGGTCCCCGATGCAGAGGCCAGAGCTGCGGAGAGGAGAGCGGGAGGAGAAACTTGTGGAGAGAAGACGGGGGAGCATTCTACATGTGAGCTGGCTGGAGGACAGGGCTGCTGCACAGATGGGGGAGGGAGCCAGAATAGCTGGAGCAGGGCCATAATGACGTCATGGACGCCAAGGGTGAAGAGGGTACCGAGTGATCTTCAGAAATATCCAAAAGGACAGCTGAGTGCGGAAATGAAACAGTACAGAAGTCATGAGGAAGGGTCAGCTGGGGTGATCGTTACCTTCCTTAGTGCCAAAGAAGGCTATGCCCAGGGAGATGTTGTTATAGCCCTGGGTGTGCAGGCCTTGAATGTTCCAACCGACACCTTCATACACCCTGCCATCATCCCCAACCAGGAAGCTGTGCAGCAGGGAAAGGCAGATTTAGTGGCTAAGAGACAAAACCCCCGACCCGGGCTCAGAAAAGAGACCCCCAGCTATGTAAAAGGAATTCTGCATGGATTCTTCCCAGACAGCAGAAAGACCAAGTCACTCACCTGACTCCCTAACATTCAAAAGGACCCGCTCCCACATTGCCTACTTCTCTGTCCTGCTCAGACACCAAAGTTGGGTGTGAATCATCCGTGTACTCGGAAGGACGAGGGGCGCTGAAACCTGCACAGTAACTAATGAGGACCCAAGCACACAATGCTAATCTCCTCTGACTTAAGCATGATTCCCCTCCTCCACTGAAGCGCATGCTGCCAGTGAAATCCCCACATAGACTGTCAACTTGCTGTCTCCCTGCAGGGTGACTGACTCACAGAGTCCGTGAACCTAAGACAGGATGTGGATGCAAGCAATGCATTTGGGAAGTGATTCCAGAAGCCAAAGTGAGGGAGCAAGGAGAATGAGAGAGGAAGGAGTAACCCAACTGGAGCTAGTTTTCACTGTGGCATCAGGGGCTGAGACCTCACCACCACCCACACCCTCCATGTCCTCCTGAGGCACTATGTCCATGCACTCTAGAACTGTCCTTTCAAAGGGTTAGGGACTGAGGAAGTTACTCATCGAGCCCCACCCTCCAGGGGCTCATCGGCTCCTCTTCCCCATCAACCACTTGGGGGAAGGCCTGAAGCAGGAAATCATGGATGCTGTGGCACTTGAGGCAGGAAGCCTTCCCACATTCACTTTCCATAGCTGGCCAAAGTCAGATGTGGGTTTCCCGGATGGACCATTATGGCAACAGGTGGAAAGTCTGCTCCACCAAAGGAGAAGCCCATATGTACGGTAAGGTGGAGCACACCATGAGTACAGAGTTCAAGCTCCATGACACCACAGCTCTGTGACCTTGAGGAAATCAAACAACTTCCCTTCCTTGGAGAGGTCGAAATACTTGTCCTGCCAAACTCAGAGCTGCTGGGAAGCAAAGGCAATCAAATACAATCAAGTCATTGTCTCGGTTCCTTTTTATCATTGCTGAGACAAAATATCCAACACCCAAACTTAAAGGAAGAAAAAAATTATTTAGCTTACAGTTTGTAGAGGTTTCAGTTCATAGTTGGCTGGCTCCAAAGTAGGTTGGCATGGCACAGGGCCATCACAGAGGAGAAACAGTCCATGGCAAAGCAGGGCAGGCAGAAAGTATGAAGCAAGTGAGCTATAGGCAAAAAGCCTCTTTCTGTCCCTTCTATCTTACCCAGGCTACCCACCCTTAAGGGAGATCCCAGCATCGTGCACCCTAGATCAGCCCCTACCTTGGGGATCAGCCACCCCTGAAAAGCCCCACCTACTACTACATGAGCCTTTGGGGGGACATCTAGATATAAACCGTAACAGTCATCTACAACCTGTGATGTGCTGGGCAAACCAGTTATGGATGGGCAGAAAGTAGTTATTACTTGACCTTCTTTGCTTCCTCTGGGAGATTGCAGAAGAAGGGACCCCCCAGAAAATTCCAAAGAATTGGAGATTCCATGGGGGTCCTAAACATTTTATTCATTACAAAACCTACATAACCATAACCCAGAAGGTGAAGAAAACAGATGAGAAGGGACACAAGAGCGGCTTTGCTCGCACTCCTGGAGGCCCAGGCCCAGCCTCTTACTTGTAGGCCACATCACACCCACTGTTGTTGTGCACATGATAGGACTGCAGGTCCCGCAGCCTCTGACTACAGGCAGTCTGGTTGTGGCAGTCCAGTCCAGGGACATGGTGTGTGACAAGGACATTCACTGGCGTGGTGAGTTGAGACCTGCAGCCGACGGCTTCTGCCCCCCACTCCTTGCGAGAGATCATCATGAAGGCATCTGTGGGGGAAACATAGATGTCACATGGTGCATTCTGCACCAGGAAGCTGCATTAGCTACCTGAGATACTTGCTGCTCAGGGCTGCACCTGCCCCGTAGTGGTAAAAGAGCCCCAGGAAGAGGCTCTCAGGAGGTACACTCTCTCCTGCTCACCGCCCTATCCCCACCTCACCACCACTCATTCCTAGGAGTCTGCACCAGCCATGGAACCCAGATGGTCCCTGCTCCAACGTGCCCCCCATGACAGAAAGAGCCCTCCTCCCACTCCTTCCCTGGGCTGCCCCAGGCCCCTGCTTCAAGGAGCATCTTATCCCTGGGAAGAGTTCTCAGTGGCCTCGCACCATGTCACCTCACCACTTATGGCCTCAGTGCGCGTGCCTTGACCCTGAGTACTCCCTTGGGCGTGGGGTTGCATCTCCTCCTCAGCCTGAGGCTCCCTCCAGGCAATGGGGGTGTCTCCTTCTAGTCTCTGGACTCTCTGAGGTCAGAGTTTGTTTGGGTTTTCATCTACGACCAAGGCTGTTTCGCCCCCTCCTGGGTTCCATTCCCCCTTGGCTCCCCTCCAGGACAATCCGAGTGAGTGCTTGGCCAGCGCTCCCCTCTGTGACTCAGCTCCACTCACCCTTTCCAGTCCCATGTGGCTATGCAGACCCCAGAAACATTTCTGGCCACACAAGAGACCTCAGTAGTCCCCAAGGCTTCTCACCCTCAAGACCCAGTTTGCCTTTCTCAGGGATCTGGGAGCTGTTTCCAAACAGGTGCTGCAGCCCTTCGGATGCTTGTTTTGTTTGTGTTTTGTCCCAGGAGGAAACATCTGAAAAAGAATATTCCATTTTGCGTCGGTTTTCAGAAACCTCTAATAGCAGGCATGTCGGTGGCATGGGCTCCAGCCCACTGTCCCCCTCCCCTCTCCGTATCTCCAGACCCTCTCCAGGAAACCCCTGTGGATTGACTAGAGGACCCCCTCTCACATCATCCAACACCAACTCCTGGCATGGCTCTCTCTAGCACCAGGCCCTGGGAATTCCCCAGGATGGTAGTTCATAGTTAAGGACAAGGAGTCGGTGTACTACCCTAGTCTCATGAGACGCATCTCCACACACAATTAGCAAAGAAAACCTCGGAAATGTATTCAGGAACCTCAAAAGCTCGAAGTCCTCCTTGGTGTGAATTTTATGCAGTGGAGGCAGTGCAGATGATTAAGTGGAGAAGCGGGTAGAGTTCTCTGCACACATCAGGCCGGATCCTGGCTATTCGGGAGCATCTGCTAAACCCACGAGCCACGCAGAGGACTATGGGTGTGGGTGCAGGCATTGGTCATTGCCCTCACCCCCGGAAAGTGACACTCTCACTCGCAAGAAGCTTTCTCTTATTGAAGGGCATAAACCTAGGTCAGGCTAGACTCTGACTGACATGCTGATAATAATCATTGTTGCCATTTATTTGCTCTTGCTGACCAAGCACTAAGTCCTCTGTGTGCACTGTCTTATTTAACCTGACAATCAACTTAAAAGGTCTGTTACCATACCTCAATTTGCAGGTAGGAAAATTAAGATTTAAAGAGTTCAATAATTTATACAAAATCATTACTAGATTCAGGATAGCGATTTTAGCCCAGATCTAGAGACTCCAAGGCCTGTGCTCTAAATATAAGGGTAAGCATTTAAACAATTCCTACTACGAGACTTTAGGATGACCCTTCTTAGTTGGTCTTCAGTCCAGAGAAAGGAAACTCACCCAAGGCTCGGACACTCAGGGTAGAGAAGACAAGAAGCCAAGGCAGCATCCTCGTGTGGTCCTGGGGCACCAAACGAGGACAGTGTGGTAGCGGCCCTGGGAAGACAGTGTGTCTGGGAGAGACGCTGACAGTTAACATTATCGTGCGCACTCTGCCAGCCCGGCACCCCCCAGACTGCATGGAACACCACTCTTCCTCCTCTGCCCCACTGTGGGCCTCCCGAGAGCTGGCGCCCTGCTCAGGCTTCTCAGGGTGCTCTGCACACAGCAGGTGCAAGACGTCCTGTCCTAGGGCCTGCTGACTCCATTTCATTGTGTGTCTACTGTGTGCAAGGACTATATGGACACTTGCACATGAAGCCCAATTTAATCCTCACATTAATTCTGTAATGTAGGACTGTTAGCCCTCATGAGACACAAGAATGGCCCAACCAAGAAATCCGAACTCTCCAGGATGGGCCTGCTGCAAAGAATTCCCTCCCAGTGGCGGATGGGACAAGGTTGAGGAATAGATAGGACTAGGACAGGGCTCTGAAGAAGAAACACTTACACTCACACTCAGAAATACCTGTGGCCTCTGCGCTCTCCCAGCCCAGCAGGTCAGCGTGCAGTCCACTCACCTCTCATTGGCTGGCAGCTCTCCCTTCAGACTTGGCTTCTAGGTCCTGCCCCTCCTCC
>PVJO010012218.1:0-56438 GCA_004026905.1 Hystrix cristata
CACAGATTAGGAAGCTACTCACAGGCCACATTTGTAAACAGGGGAGCTAGGATTTGATCCAGGCCTGTTTACTGTCAAAAGTCCAAGTTCATGGGTCTTCTGGGAAGATGGCAGAGCGATAAACAGCAGCAAGTTGGCCTCTCTTAGATTTGGAATCCAGACGCTGGACTATAGCAACATGGAGAGCCAAAGGAGGGAAATAGATCTCCAGGACCCAGAAAGGATCTAAAGGGAGAATAGGAGCCCATAGGGAACGTGAAGAGGTAGACCTTGAAGCCGAAAAAGGACTTGGCAAGCTGTATTTTCTGACACCAGGCTTGTAGTGTGAGAAGAAGCTCGAATCTACAGAGACACAGTGGAGGCAGGTGACTCTAGAGGAGTCCATAGTGTGGGAACCCAGAGACCTCCATGGAGAAATACACCAATGGAACATAGCAGTGGATGCTGTGAGCTACAACAGCTGGTGAGTGACTCAGTCCAAGCATCTGCTGTGTTCTGTGGTGAGGGTGCTTGGCTAGATGCCATTTTAGGACTGGGCCAGCTGAATCTTGGACTTGGAGTAGCTGTGGGTTGGCTTCGTCTCAGGGCTCCCAGTGACTGGGTGAGGGACAACTGTGGGAGACATCCAGGGTCAGGGAGCTGAAGTCTGGCTGTCAAGAGATACTCAGAATGTTGTAGGCTAAACAACTCAGGCCCCGCCCCCACAACCAGAGGCCAGGATCAGCCTGAACTTCTGTGGAGTTGAAAGGACCAGAATGAGCACCCTGCCCTAATTTTACTGCAGGCTTGCTGGGGCCATCCAGCATGGATCTGAGCTCTGTCTGCTGCTTTTGTCTACCAGTGATAGTACAGTTAGAAACAAAGGAGCTGAGTCACTCCCTTCTCCCATATTCAACTATAAACATCATCTTAAGATTATCTGTGCTTCCATCTTCTTGAAGGAGGTACAAAAAAAAAAAAAAAAAAAAACCTAAGCAATTGCCCTTCCCTATGGAGCAGGACTCTGGCAACAGTGAGAAATTCAGTAGGAGACACTTAAAGGTCAGAGGTGTCCACCCTTTAAATTTAAAGAGTCTGAGTTAACACTTTTTACTTCTTGGCCCTTTTTGCCCTTTTTCCTTTCCCTTGTCCCTGCTCCTACCTTCCCAGGGATCAGCAATAAATGCAGCTATGTACTACTTACTTACTGTGGAGTGTACGCTTGGCAATTCTTTCCTTATCATGCTTGAGAACCTGGACTATTTTTGGCCCACTCAACTGTAACAGTGATAGTGGGGACACACCCTGACTTGGATGCTATCACAAAAATGTAGACCCCCCCCCAAAAGATAACCACAATCTAGAAATCACAAAGAAGTTACTTTTCTTTGTTTTGGTTTTTTTCCTTGTTTTTATTTTTTCATGAGTATGAATTTTTTAGGGGTTTTTGTTTTGTTTTGTTTTGTCTTGTTCTCGTTTTTAATTTTTCCACCTTTCTTTCCCTCCTATCTTCTTCAAGAGTTTCCCAAAGCTTGAATAATCTTTGTCTGCAGCCTTGCTTCTAATCTCTTTCTCTTTTTTCCTCTATTTTTTCCTTTATCTTTTACATTTCTCCCCAAGAGTAAAATCCCTCTATTGAGATATTTATTGTTTATAATTTTCTGATTTAATTTAGATTTTATTACATAACTATAAATCTTGTACTTAATGGTTAATGGTGGCAAATTAACTGTTACTGCATCAGAAAAACAGAGCGAGCTCAAATAAACAACTTAATGTTGTACCTCAAGCTTTTACAAAAAGAAGAGCAAGTTAAATCCAAAGAGTGTATGAGGAAGAAATTACACAGATCAGAGGAGAAATTAATGGAATTGAGACTAAGAAAGGAATACAAAGAATCAATGAATCAAAGAGTTGGTTCTTTGAAAGATTAAGTAAAATAGACAAACCCTTAGCCAACCTTATCAAAAAATGAAAGAAAAAACTCAAATCCATGCAATTAAGAATGAAAAGGGCAAAATAACATCAGGTCCTGCAAAAGTCTAGATCATCAGTACCTACTTTGAGAACCTATACTCAAGATGGAAAACACTGAAGAAATGGACAGATTCCTAGATATGTATGAATTGCCAAAGTAGAATCAAGAAGATATAAAAATTCTAAATAACCCAATATCAGTCAATGAAATTGAAGACATAGTTTAAAAAACTACCAACAAAGAAAAGCCCAGGTCCTGAGGGATTCACTGCTGAATTGTTCAAGAAATTTAGAAAAGATTTAATACCACTACTCTTCAAACTCTTTAATGAAATTGGAATAGAAAGTCTTTATCTCAATCTGATAAAAGCCATCTATGACAAACCAACAGCCAACATCATACTAAGTGGTCAAAAACTGAAACCTTTCACTCCAAAATCAGGAACAGGACAAGGATACTAACTAACACCACTCCTATTCAGTGTAGTTCTGGAAACATTAGCCAGAGCAATTAGACAAGAGAAAGAAATTTTAAAAATAAGGACAGAAAAGGAAGAATTTAAATTATCTTTTTGTTTTGTTTTGTTTTTTGAGACAGGGTCTCTCTATCCAGTTCAGGCTGGACTTGAACTCACTATGCAGCCCAGGCTGGCCTCAAACTTTCAGTGATACTCCTGCCTCAGCCTCCCAAGTACTGGGATTTCAAACATGTGCCATCATGCCTGGCATAAATTATCATTGTTTGCAGATGACATGATACTCTATGTAGAAGACCCTAAAAACTCAACCAAAACACTCCTAGAATTAATAACTAAATTCAGTAGCATAGCACAATACAAAGTCAACACTCGAAAATTCCTCTACACAAATAACAAACTCACTGAGAAAGAAATTAGGTAAACAACAGCTTTCATGAAAGCATTAAGAAACATGAAATACTCAGGAATCAATCTAACAAAGAAAGTAAAAGACCTTTACATCAAAAACTATGATACTCTGAAAAACAAATTGAAAATGGAAAGATATCCTCTTGTTCTGGGACAGGCAAAACGAACATAGTGAAAATGGCCATACTTCCAAAACTGTTATACAGATTTAATGCAATCTCAATCAAAATACCAATAGCATACCTCACAGAACTAGAGGAAACAATCTTAAAATTCATTTGGAACCAGAAGAGACCTACAATAGCAAAAGCAATTCTGGGTGACAAAAGCAAGGTGGGGGTATCCCAATCACTGACTTGAAATTATACTACAAAGCTACCATGATGAAACCAGCATGGTATTGGAAAACAAAAACAAAACAGACCTGAGGATCAGTGGAACAGATTAGAAGATGCTGAAACAAGTCCAAACACACTTAGCCACCTTATTTTTGGTAAAGAGGCCAAACACCTTCACTGGAAGAAAGACAGCCTCTTTAATAAATGGTGCTGGGAAAACTGGCTTTCCACATGCCAAAGATTAAACCTAGACCCAGATCTCTCACCATACACTTAACTAAAATCAAAATAGATCAAAGATCTAAATATTAAAACAGAAACATTAAACCTACTGGAATATGGAATAGGTAAAATTCTTAAAGACACAGGTGTAGGCACCTATGTGTGTACAGGTTTTATGAATAAAACCCTGATTGCAAAGGAAATATTACAAAGAATTAACAACTAGGATCACATCATATTAAAAAGCTTTTGCACAGCAAAAGAAATCACCAACAGAGTGAAAAGACAACCCACGTAATGGAAAAAAATTACTATCTGTTCCTCAGACAAAGTACTAATATCTAGAATATATAAAGAACTTGAAAAAGTCAGAGCCCTCAAATTTAAAGACCCAGTCCAAAAATGGGCATCTGGAATGCAGAGAGACTTCTCAGATTAACAAGTAGAAATAGGAAGTAAATATATGAAAAAATGGTCAACATTACTGGTCATTTTGGGGATGCGAATTAAAACAACACTGAGATTCCATCTCACTCCAGAAAGAATGGCTATTATCAAGAAACCAACCAATAAAAAATGCTGGTGAGGCTGTGGGGAAAAAGGAACCCTTCTCCACTGTTGGTGGGAGTGTAAATTGGTACAACAAATTTGGAAATCAGTATGAAGATTCTACAAAACATTGAAACTAGAGGTTCCATTGGACCCAGGTGTTCTCCCTTCTTGGCATCTTCCCTAAAGAGTTAAAAGGATTGTACCACAGCAGTATATGCACACTCATGTTTACAGCAGCACAATTTGTAATAGCTAACTCTTGGAAACAGCCCAGATACTTATCAATGGATGAATGGATTAAAAAAATGTGTTTTTTATATACAATGGAGTACTACCTTGCCGTAAAGAAGGATAAACAAGACTTTTTTTTAGTAAATGGATGCACCTTGAAAACATAGTTTTAAGTGAAATAAATCGGACATATTTAAACATCACATTGTTTCTCTTGTGTGAGAAACCCAAAGGGTACCAAAATGGATGATAGATATTGGGAAATAGGACAAAAAAATGTTCAAATTGGAAGGGAAACAAGGGAGGGAGGGAGGAAGGGAAGGAAAAGAAAAGAAGAAAAATAGAATAGAAAGAAAAAATGGAAACAAAGATTTCGTAAATGGGGAGGGGAAGAAGAGTTGAAGGGAGGAGAAGAGAATGGGAAAAACAGAAGCATCAAGATGTCTTGTGTACATGTACAGATTCTCTATGATGAATGTGATCATGATGTATATCTAAAGTGTAACAATAAAATTGAAATTTAAAAATTCCAAGTTCATTCCACTTCACGTTCTTAAGAACAGAAAATCATACAAACACTAGCACATGCAGCTTGCGCAGGCCTCAAGGTTTACTGTGCACTTTGAAAGAAGGAGGAATGAGAGTCAGCAGATGAACAGGACTCACACACCTACAATGCACCTTGCTTTCTATTTAAGAGTCTTATTTAATCTGAACAGTTTTTTATTGCTTATGCATCAACTTACAGCAGACAGCCCTGGTTTTTTAAATGAATTTGATTTGTTCCTTCAGAATTTTTTGCATGTATCCCACTATTCTAAGTGTTGACTTAGTTCTTCAGGATGCTTAGAGAACTCAGTCCTTACACAAATGTTGAATGATGGAAATTGCCCTGGATCACAGGTCTTTTGAGTAGGTCATGGCATAGTTTATTCAATACAGACTTTCAAAACAAGACAGTCGGGATTACTCGGTGAGGATGTATAAAAGGAAATTCTTAAACTTGATGTTTTAGGTTTCTGTATGCTTTTATTTTTATTTCGTGCATCATTCTTGGGTTTTAGGATGCTGACGGACCAGAAGGCTGATCAGAAGTTGCGTCACCGACACTGCAGTACAGTCTTGAGAGATGAAAGTAATGCAAGGCCAGTGTCGCCATGAGTCCTAGAAGTGAGGATTTCTTTTTAAAGGAAAATCCTCTTTCAGTATTATCTTTAAAGTAAATCCATGGGAGTAAAACAAGCTATTCTTTTTCAGTATCATTTCATAATATTATCCACTAAAATTTATGATATGAAAAATGAAAATTCTTGGTGTAGAGCAGTCCCTCAGGCACAGAGTGCAGCAGTTTAGCCAAGCACTGTTTGGGTTACTCTCAGTGATGCCGGGGGAAAGTCCTGTAGTGCTGGAAGGTGTGATGGGAGATTTGGTTGTTATGGGTCTTTGTTTGATTGCAATAGTGATAGCAACAGCTAAAACCTTGAGTGTGAGAGTTTCTCTTCAAAAGTGGATTATGAATGAGGTTACTTTTGGCACTATCTTTTGTTTCCATTAAGCAAAACAAATAATTAAGGAATCTTTACAGAGCTGGAGGTGCCACTCAGTAGTAGAGTGCTTGCCCAGCACAGTTAGGGTTCCTAGGTTCCATCCCTAGCACTGAAAGAAAGGAAAGAAAAATCTTTTACAGATGCCTTTTAATATTTAACAAATTGGACTAAGTGTCTTAATAAGTTAGCTGTGAGGTTAGTACCAGTGTTGATCTGGGCTACATAGAACTTAGTTTGGAAAGTATGTAGAGTAGATGATTACATAACTAAGGCAACAACCTTCTCAATGAAACTTGCGCCTGTTTGTTTAACAAGAACTCACTAGGTAGTGTGCGAATGCGTTCTGTCATGGAGCTTTCCTTTTAGAAGATGACAAAATAAACTAAATTTGATTTTGGATGCCGTTTTGAAGAAAGTACAGTGAGGGAGCACACTTGTCCTTGTGGGGATCTGCGTGTGTCAGACTGTTTTCTGCTTAGTTTGGCGAGTGACTTACCTAGTGGTGCTATGATTTTGCAGTACAAAAGAATGCACATTAGAGAAATTCCTTGTCCACTAGCTGAGGGTGTATATCACAGCCGAAGGAGAACATTCTTTGCCCACTTTTCTTCAGGAGTGCAACTTCCTTCTTAAATGTACACTCAGATAATCGAGGCTAACTGATACCAAAAGCTGCTTAGTTTCTGTTCTGCACTGTAGATCTCTAAGAATATGCTATTTAACCAATTTCTTTAATCCAAGTATGAGAGATAGATGATGAGAATTTTTATTTAGTAAGTCCAACTAATGTCAAAATGCCAAAGAATATTTGGTATTTTAAATTGGCTCGACGTGTCATATGCATTTCCCCCAAAAACTTACATGGGACAAAAACAATAATTAATGGCACATCTTTCAAAATATTACACTGCAGTATTCTGCAGGAATTCCATGCTAATAAAAAATGCTCCTGGCATAGGACAGCAGGAGACTTATAGAATGTGAAACACAAGGAAAAAAATATTATACATAGTTCTGTTTTTCAGAAATTTGGTATGTTGAATTTACAAGAAATAATTTAATCACCTTAATTATATCACACTCAAGACTGCTTGTAATTCCTGGGGTTTTTTTCCACTCCTCACAATAAAATTGTAATCATAATTTCTGCATGAAAATGGAATCCTCAATAAAGATTTCCTCTCCAACCCTTGTAATTTCCAGATGGAAGAAAGGAAATTCAGGTTGTTAAATTTTAATTATAGTAATATATTTTGAGGCTTCCAAGTTTTAGTTTTCAAGTTATGGCTGGTTTATGCAGTTCAGGACTGTTTTATATTGAGATGATTATAAGGTAATTTACTTAAAAGGCAAAAAAAAAAAAAAAGAAAATTCCAACGTAATTCTGCAAGTATGTTCTTCAACATTAAAAGTCTGTTAACAACTCAATTTAGTCAACGTGTTGTTGCTTGATTAATGAAAGCTAGGTTTCTTTTAATTGTACTTAGAATACTATTGGCATGATACAAAAACAATGACTATTGTGTTTTGTTTTCTCTGAGGCCTTTAGTTTTAGTAATTGCATTACTATTGCATTTTGGAGCTCCAGAGGAATGACTTAAAAAGTGGTGCAGAGATTATGAAAAATTACTAGGAAAAGACTAGGAGAAAGAGGAAGCAAGGGGGAAAAGAACAGAGAAAGATAAAGGACATGGAGAAAAAGAAAGACCATCTGAATCAGTGGCTTGGATTCCTTACTGAGTAGCTCTGTTATAGTTTGTGTCTAGATGTCCCCCCAAAGCCCCATGCAGTCATAGGTGGGGATGGATCTAAAGTGTGTGACCACTAAATTAGTCTGCTGATCAGTTTGGCATAGTTCTGCTGGAGTCAAGGATGCGATGCTAGGATTAAGAGTGGGAGTGCTACCTGCCCTAAGGATGGGTAGCCTAGATAAAATATAAGGGGCAGAAAGAAGCTGCTAAAGACCTTTCCTTGCTTTGCTACCTTCTGCATGCTATGAACTGTTTCTCCTCTGTGATACCCCTCTGCCAGGCCAACCCTGCCTGGGATCCAGCTGACTATGTCCCGAAACCACTACAAACTGTGAGCTAAATAAACTTTATTCCTTTAATTTTGGGTGTTGGGTATTTTGTCTCAGCAATGAGAGAAAAGTAACTAAGAGAAGCTCATTCGCTCTTTGCAAATACTAGCATGCCAGGGATAAGCCTTGGGCTGTTAACCCAAATTCTGGGGAAAAATAATCAGAAGAAACGAAACTGGAAAAGACAATAATTCCAGCTCTGTTTCAGTTATTGTGAACTTAAATAACATAACACAGATGAACATGCTTTGGAAAAATTCTTTACAGAAGACAGTTCTCTACAGATATTATTAGTAAAAGGTACGGGCATTTCCTTCTTGTTTTTGAAACCATATTTGAGGTATTTCAAGCAACCTACGAGTTGGGCTCAGAGGCAGTGGCACAGACAGCAAATTTAACAACATCCTTATCTTCTGAGGAAGTTGTCTTATCTCAGTGCTCAAGGTGAGTGCAAGAGGGTGCACGAGGAGCAGAACCGTATTGCTTTGATTAGTGCTTACGGCAAGTAAGAAAATCTATCTCACATATGTGAGATATGATATCTCATTGGAAAAAAGTTGGCTGGATGATTCATTCTACAAGATAGGAAAAGATCAAGGAGGCTGATTCATCTTGTTCAACTCTGATTTATGCAGAGCTTCTTTTGAATGTTTACAGATATGGATCAAGTCACTGAGGTCATTGTGTTCTCTTGAGACATTAATGTGTACCTCTTCGTGTGTCCAAACTCTTAAGCATCCTTTAATTTAATTCTCATAACAATCCTATGTGGTGGGCAATGTCTTCATTTTGCAGTTGAAAAAAGTAATCTTTGAGAATTTACTCACACTTGTAAGTTTACCTATCTAGTAGGTGTCTTCCACTGAATTTTCATGCAGAAAATGCCCTCAGAAATCTTTCAAGAAATCTTTCTTCTTGTCCCTGTACAAAGTACTTGGTTTTATTTTTAATTGTGTTAATCTCTTTAGCAGCCACATTTTCTTTGGTCTCAACTTGCCTTCTGGCTCAAAACTTAAGTTTTTTCAAATGTTTATGCTCTGCCTTTTGCCCCTGATTTTCACTATAAATCTAGGTAAAAGCAGCCAGCAATACCCATGCCACAGCCTGCACATTGGACTGCCTTGAAAGTTACTCTGTCAGACTAATTAGTCTGCTGTTCTTAACCCCAGTCTCCCACAAAGTCTCCAGACATGAGCAAACTGTGGACAATTTTTCTTCAGGGCTTAATACACATGGCCTCTAGTCAAACTGCTAATAGAGTCCTTGTTCCCAACTGAAAACCCTTGAACCTGGCCTCTACTGTCTGCATTCCCATCAACATGCTGGTCTTCTGAGCTGAGATCAATATCATCCATCAGGTGCTGTTCATAGCTTCTAGGATTTCTCTAGCTGCATCTCCAAAACTTTCCAAACTCTTCCTGCAAATAGTTCCAAAGACTTCTAAACCTCCTGCACAGAGGTAGTCACAGCAATGAGCCTACTTCTGGTGTCAGTTTTCAGTATTAACTTTCCTGTTACTGGACATAAAACCCAACACTCACAAATTAAAGGAGGAAGCATTCAATTTAGCTCAAAGTTAGAGGAATTCATTCCGTAGTCAGCTGACTCCAAGGCAGAAACATCATGATAGAATGGAGGAGCAAAACTGCTTAGTTCATGGCAGCTGGGGAGCAGAGCAGGGGTACAGTGCCAGAGAGGAACAGTTGCAGGATCACACAGAGCTCAAACTTGCAATCCTCCTGCTTTGATGTCCCACAGTGCTAGGACTAAGGTGTGTACTGCACTTGGCCACCACTCAACTTTTTGCATTATGCAATTTCCATGTTCCTGCTCAAGCTAACTCAGAAAAAGCCGACTGTTCTACCACCCCCAGTGGAGTACCTTCTATTTTGTAGATGGGATGCTTCCCAGCTAATGAATTGCTGATATTAGTCAATTAGATTTTTAATCTCAGTTTGTTGAAAGTTTATTCCTGGATGTGTTTACAGTATTTTGTTGTAGCAACCCAATGAACTAAGGTACATGACCAACAATAGGTATTTCATTTTGATGGAATATTAGAGTTTTGAAAGCAAATGAAAAAAATTAGTTTAAAAAGGTACACTGAGTCTAATTTAGAAGACCTCGAATGTTAATTTAAAGGCTTACGACTTTGCTTTTCTCGTTCATGTGCTCAAAATGGAGCCAATTGTGCTCCTTAATTTGTAGCATGTTTTGGCCATTGGACTTTTTTCTATTTCATTCATTTTTGTTTCCTTTTATTCCCACTTTTATTTCCACTTACACCAACGGCAACCATTCAACTATGCTTGATGTTTTAGACTTTCTTTGTATGTGTCTTAATTGCATAAATATAATTGCTTTTAAAATACTTTTCGTTATGGAAATTTTCAAACACAAAAAATAGAACGTTGTAACAAACTTTCCTATATCTATCATGCAGTTGTAGTAATTATCTATTCTTTCTTATTTTACCTATATCCCTAATAACCTTTGCAGTTTCTCCCCTTAGGTCATTTATTTATTTATTAGCTTTTGTTGGTTGGTTGGCTTAGGGGGAGCATTGAGACAGGGTCTCACTGTGTAGTTCAGTCTGCCCTTGATTTCACATACAGTCCAGATTGGCCTTGAATTTGTAGCAGTCTTCCTGTTTCAGCCTCTTGAGTGCTGGGATTAAGGTGTGTGCCACCATGTCTTGCTTCCCCTTAGGTTATTAAAGAAGATCATAAACATCAAATCATTTCCTCTGTAAATATTTCAATAACTTTAAAGTATAACTTCAAGCCTGGTAGGGTGGCTGTTCTGTAATTCCAGTATTTGAGAAGCTGAGGAAGGAGAATCATGAATTTGAGGCCAGCCTGGGCTGTATATAGTGAGTTTTTAGGTCAGCCTGAGGTATATGGCAAGACCCAATCCTAGAAACAAAACAAAATAAAACTTCAATGCTATTATATCACTTAAAAATGAATAAAAATTCCTTAATTATTTCTTGAATAGGTGGCATTTGCATTCCTCAGTATTTCTGCAGAATGTTAGTGGAAATCAAAATTATTAAATTATAAATGTATAAATTTGTAAGAGTTGCCCTGAAGAGCTTGAGGCCTCTGAGGAAGTGGCCATTACTTTGTGAGGGGTGTGTTGAGATGGCTCGTGAATGTTGGAAATGTGGCAAACTGGAAGAAAGGGTTGCCACTGGAACAAACTTCTGCTATGAAGAAAGATCGGTGAGATGGTAATGTTTCTCTTTGTGATTTTTGTAATTCTTTACAACCTGGTTAATAATTTCTTAATTGTGTTAAATTCTCTGTTAGCGATATGTGTTTTTGCCCATGGGCTAGATTCCGGTTGGTACATAACATCTCATAACCCTAGGCTGTTCTTACCTACCACTGTGTTGGTATTGTTCCAAATTGTAATACACATACTTTTTAAAAATTTTTCTCTTCTTTGGTCATTTTTTTTTCAAATTAAAAATTGTCTGGGGGTTGGGTATTTAGCTCAGTGGTAGCACACTTGCCTAGGAAACCCAAGGCCTTGAGTTTGATCCCCAGCGCCACCCCCCTGCCCTTGATTTGGGCCTGAAATAAAATGCAACCATCCAGTTACCACCCTTCAGAAAGGATAGCACATTGAACAGTTCCAAGGGATAGATAACAAATGGTCCCCCACTTGCTTTATAAAAAATTACTTAGTAAAGATAGTATTTAAGTTACCAACTTTCAAGCCAATAGTACATGAATACATGTAATGGCATTTGTTTGTAGTCTCTATTTTTAAAAAAGAGAAAGGGCTCCTCTCTAAAAACAATTAAAGGAAAGAAAACTAAGAGAAAATTCATCAAACTAAACAAGCTTAAATATGGGCAGTATGTAGTAAGACAGCTTCGACTACATACCAAGACCACATCTCAAAAACCCCAAATAAATAAATAAATTATGTGGCTTTTTCCTTTCCTACGAACATCCCTTTTATTCTTGCTCTTGCCTGATTGTTTTGGCTAATGTTTTGTTCAAAGATGTGATTCAGCTCTGAAATGTCTTTGCTGATTTTTTTAGTTGACTTATCTCTTTGTGGAAGTGAGCTATTGAGGTCACTCACTATGATTGTGTTGCTGTTTATTTGATATTTTATGTCCAGTAGTATTTCTTACATAGTTTGGTGCCCCAGTATTTTGTACATGCATATATATTCACAAGTGTTTTCTCCTGTTAGCTCGTTCCCTCAACTAGTATGTAGTGACTGTCTTTGTCTCTTCTGATCAGTTTTAGCTTGAAGTTTACTTTGAGAGTAAAATTGCTACTTCTGCTTGCTTTCAGGGTCCTGGTGTGTGAAATATTATTTTCTGTCCTCTGATATTTAGTTTATGAATACCTTTTTGAATTAGATGTGTTCCTTGAATGCAATAGACTGTTGTATTCTGTTTTTTTGATCCAGTCTGACAGTCTAATCTGTGTCTTTTAATTGGGAAGTTGAAGCCGTGTTAATGATTGGGACAGGTTTTGATTTACTCTTGTCATTGTAGGGTGTTTCTGTTTTTGTTTTTGTTTAGTTTTAGTGCTGGAGATTGAACTCAGGGCCTTGCCCTTGTTAGGCAAGTGCTCTACCACTTGAGCTAAATCTCCAGCCCAGATAATTCATTTATTTTCATCTATTGCCTTGCTTGATGTCCTCATTTCATCTGAATTTTTGGCTTCCTTGGCTTCCTTATCTCTGTCTAGGATATCCTCGAGTATTTTTTGGAGTGTGGGGGTTGGTGCTCATGCATCTCTTAAGTGGTTCTCTGTCATGAAATACCCTTATTTCCCACTACTTTTGAAAGAAACTATTGCATGATATATCAATCTTGCTTAGAAGGTGCTTGCTTTCAGGGATTGAAATACTTCACTCCAGGCTCTCCTAACGTTTAAAATTTGTGTTGAGAAGTCTTCTGTAAACCTAATGAATTTGCCTTTATACATGATTTTTTGCTTTTTTCCAACAGTTTTTAAGATTTTGTCTTTTTGTTGGACATCTAGGACTTTAGCTAAGATGTGTTGGGGGGCTTCTTTTCTCATTGTAGTTCATTTTTGTTCTATAAGCCTCACTTATCTGTACGTTGAAATCTTTCCTCATACTTGGAAAGTTTTCTACTATGATTTCTGTAAACAGATATTTTATTCCATGTGTGGTATCTTCTAATTTCTCTCCAACTCCAAGTAGTCTTAGGCTGGTCTTCTTAGCATTGTCTAGTAGCTATTTGATAAATGTTTCTTGTTCTCTTATAATTTTATGGCTTCCATGGGTATTCATGATGATTTACCATTTTGTCTTCAATTTCAGAAACTCTGTGTTCACATTGATGATTTCTGCACTATATGAATCCAATACAATTTTTTATTTCTGGTATTTCTGACACCTTTTCATGGAGTTTATATTTTTGGTAAATTTGTCATTTATGTTTTCAATCATTTGAGTTAGCTCTTTCAGTATTTTATTTGTTTCTCCCATATCCGCATTGGTCAATTTATAGCATAGTTCCATTATCTTTTGGGTTATAGTCTCTTTGAACTTGCCAAGTTTCTTTCCCTCTTTTTTAATCACTTCATAAACCTCCACGACCTGATGTTCACTTTTCTCTCCACTGGTGTCTACTGGATCTGCTTTGGGAGAGTGGGGAGAACTTGGGGCCCTTGGGTGGCCTCGTTATCCCATATTCCCCACCCCTCCATCTATATGTGGGTTGAGCCCTGTCACTGTGTTGCGAGGAGAGTACTACTACTGGTTATAACAGCATTAACAGATCCCACCGTACGTGGTAAACCTTGCGTTACACTTTCACCCTTTGTCGGTGCCCTTTAGAGCCTTACTATATTGTTACAGCATTTGGTCTGGAGTGTGAAAGAGAAAAGAAGGCCTCCGACTCTGCTGGAGGTCTTTTATAGTTGGAGTAATGAGTTAATGTTGAGGTTTTTAAGAAGATATTTGTGGGAGCAGGGACAGGATGTAGAACGAGGGAGGACTGAGGGGATTGAGGAAAGCTGCGAGGTTTTCACAACCTGTTAATATATTTGTGCACTTGAAAGATGGAAAAGAGGCAAGAGAAGACAAGGAGATACAGAGAATGGAGAAGAGCAAGAAGAATAGAATAAGGAGGACAGAAGGTTAATACTAGAGACGTTAGGGGAGACCGAGAGCAAAATATAGAAAATACGTGAAAAGAAGAATTTAAGAAGTAGGAGAAACAAGTGAAAAAAAAAAAAGGATTGACACAGAAGCTAGTATTGAAGAAAAGAAATAGGGAGAAGGGAGAAGAGAAAAAAATGAACCATAACTACATCAAAACAAACAAAGAAAAAAGGGAAAAACAACAAATTAACAAACAAACACTCAGTGGCAACTCCAATCAAGGACTCCAACAGAGAACGTGCATGCGCTGCGCATGTGACTGCTGCGTGGCACAGTCACACAGGTAGGCCTCTGGCCTTCTCCTCTAGCGTGGTCTGTTTCCAGGCATCCACATACACCAAGCTCTCACTGTCCGCAGGCTGCTTACCAGCTTGTGCTTAGGGGTGTCAGTTTCTTTGAGCCTAAATTCTCAATTCTGGCTGTGCTTTGGGTGTAGTTAACTGCAATCTTTTGTCTCTGCCCCGTGATCCAACCACTTCATTTAACTGGAGACCCTGCTGCTCTTCTTCACCTCCTGCCGGTGCGCTGTAACTCTTGGTCTTCTGTGTTGGGTGAACCTCTATGTTCTGACCTCAGAGATTTTCTGACTAGTTCGTTGCCCATTTTCTGCCCCAGCCAGTCCTATGTTTTCCTGTATGCTCAAATCCTGAACTAACTCTGTCACAAGCATCCTCTTTCCCGGCCAGCAGATTCCGATGTGGTCCCCTGGCCAGGTTTAGGGACTCTGTCTCCAACCCCAAGCACGATGGTTAGTGGTGGTCTGTTCAGGACTTCCAGCTGACTCGGGTCGTCCCGGGGTGTGCAGAGCACAGGGAAGGGCTCACTCTGGGTCCTCTGTTCAGTCTCGCTCCCTCCCCTCCATCTGCAGGGATGTGACCCTCGGGGGTCTCTGCCTCCGGCCCAGCAGGCCCATCCTACACGGTCGCCTCTGCCTAGAGCGAGGGCTTCCCTTGCCCACGCTGAGTGGTGCAGACCAAGTGCGGAGGTACCACTTGCCCTTCCACGGATCCAGGTATTTGGTGTGATCTACAAGCACTGTCTTTCAGATTGATTTTCAGCTTCGGGGAGTGAGTACCTACCTTTCTGTATTTATGAAAATACAGACTCTCTGTATTTCTGACGAATCTTCTTTGAGTATGTCTGACGTGACCCTCCTCTAGCCACCACATTGACTGTCTGGAGGCTTTCCGAAGCTCCACCGTCACCGTCGGCTTGCAGTTCTACGCCCACGTGTTGGCCTTGTCTCACCGTAGTGTTGAACTGTTAATTCTTTCTTATCGCTGTCTACTCATTTGTCTTTTCTTTATGTTCACTAGCTCTCTGCTTGTTATATCCCCAGAACAAACAAGGGAGTGTCTTACTCATTGATATATTTTTGAGTCCTATTGAAAAATTTTTCCTATCAAGCTTGCAGCATAAAGTGGACATTGTAAGGAGAAATATAAGTGTGTAGAACACTGTTTATATGAAATATAAGTTTAGAGTTTGAGTTTGAGTCCTGGAAAACAAATCACCTTGGTTTGACTGTACAGCAGTAATGTAGGATGGTGAAAAGCATAACCACTTTCTTCACCCAAGGGAGTGGGAGAACATTCTGGATCCCTCCTTTTAATGATTGCAGAGATTTTTCAGGATCCCAGGAAAGAGGTTGGAATTCAGAGAGGTGCTCAGAGAGGCAGACAAATTTGTGACTATGGATGGATTTGGCCAAAAGGGATGTATGATTGAGAGATAAAGGATTCATTTTGGGGGATGGGTAGTAGGAGGTAGTAAGGTTGAAGGAAAGAGAAGGGGAGAACTGAAATATCAAAGACAGGATATCATAAGAATGTAAACTTCATTTGCATTCAGAGATATGTTCATACTGTTCATTGTATCATCGTAGTCCTGTCACGCAGAATAGAGCCCACACGTAACTGATACTCAGTAAACATTTAATAAATGATATCTAAACGAACAGTAGATGCTCAGTATATCAAATGTGGCAGAGAATTTGAAATACCTGAGGGTTGAAATGAATTTATGTCAATGTTTGGGCAATGCTAGATTATGGGAGGTTAAAGAAGTGGAAAACTGCTTCTATCTCTTTGTCATTGGTCTCACGCTCCTAAATTCCCATCATAAACATCAAATGCACACATAAACACTGAAAATCCAAGTCTGCACTGTTCACAAGCCTGAAATTGCAAGTAGGTTTTACTGAATTCTGTGTGGTGTGCCTGCATTAAGGGTCATGCACAATTTTTTTTCCCCTAACTTAAAAAAAAATTATTTTAGTGGTACCTTTCAGATATACATAGTGATAACATTCATCATAGGGGATTTGTACCTGTACACGGTATATCTTGCTGCTTCTTTTTTTCCCATTCCCCTCCCCTCCCTTCAGCCCCTCCTCCCCTCCTTATTTGCAAAAGTTTTGTTTCCATTTTCTCTTCTATTCTTTTTTTTCTTGTCCCTCTCCTTTCCCTCTCTCCCCTCCCTTGTTCCCCTTCCCATTTGAACAATTTCTTCCCTTTCCCAATATAATACATTTTAGTCCTTGTTTACACTTTCAGTTACTCATACCAGAGAAACAATGCGGTACTTAAACGTGTGTCCAACCTATTTCACTTAAGAGTATGGTCTCAAGGTGCATCTATTTACTTAGAAATGTCTCCAGCTTATTCTTTATGGCGGCATAGTACTCCATTGTATGAAAACCACATCTTCTTTATCCGTTCACCTGTTGATGGGCATTTGGGTTGTTTCCAAGATTAAGCTATTACAAATTTTGCCGCTATAAACACGAGTGTGCATATGTCACGGTGGTGTGATGCTTTTAATTCTTTCAGGAGGATCCCAAGCAGGGGAATGGAGGATCTCTACTCAATCTTGTTTCTAAGGCATGGCATATCCAAGATGCAGGCAGAGGAGGCCCTGCCCTCCCGCTGAGGAGCGGCTGCCAGGAAGGCAGTGGTGCTGTTGCTGCCACATTATTTGGCTTCCCTCGTTTTTGGGAGGCTTCTGGAGGCCTGAGTGCTCACCGGCACCCACGCTCTGCTGGAGACCATTCTCACTGCGTTTACAGCTCCTCCTTCTGTTCGTGCTGAACGCGATCGCTCTGGCTTCCTCCTCCTGGCGTCCTTGGTTCGGGAAGAGAAGACAGGGCGGGCAGGGCTGACGGCAGGGTGGTGTAGTCCAAGGTTGTCAGGAGTGGCGGACTGCGCCTGGGCTCCGATGCCAGTGGTTCTTTTCGGGAGACTGCAGTGGGTGTTGCCTTGCTGGGTTGGGGAATCCAAGCAGAATTAGAAGGAAAGAGCTGAATGCGATGCATGTGCTTATGGGAAGGTGGCGAAGGAAGCCAGAAGCCTCAGCTGGGACTCTGCTGGGCACTAACGGGAAGTCAGGAGACGCAGGAACCTGGAAGAGAGTGTGGTGCAGAAAGGACGGTGGAGCAACTCTGAACGCAGCAAAGTAAGCAGCCTGGGGCCTCCAAGTCCGCTTCTTTATACGCTCAGAGAATTCCCCCACTCCCCCTCCCAGGCTTCCTTCCGCACCATGGAAAACTAACGCTCAGACGAGTTGAAGAAGCCGGGCACAGCCTCTAAACGGCACCATCCAAGGCTTGAGGATTTTGCTCTACTGATTTCTACCGAGATTCACGATTGTTTGAACCCGAGAAGAGGGTTTGGGGCTCACCGATGGCTACATTCTCCTATACCATTTTATTATTTATTTGTTCGTTTTTTGTTTTGTTTTTTGCTTTTTGAGACAGAGTCTTCCTATGGAGCCCAGGATGGCCTCGAACTCCTGATGATCCCCCTGCCTCAGCCTCCTGAGTGTTGGGATTACAGGCGTGCACCACCACGGGCCCCTTTACCATTTTAAAGGAGTATGTTTTCTTTCTTTTTACGAGCATCCATTTTTAATGTCCCCCCACCCTGGAAGAGTTTCTTGTGATAAAGCCCAATAGCTACGTGATGTACTCAGGACCACTAAGGGGAAAAAATGGCAAACTCCTGTGCCCTTAACCTGCCACTAACTGCAGGACAACTTGTGTATTCTTCTGAGACAGTCAGAGCCTTAAAAGCAGTTTTTGCTAAAACTCTTGACTCTTCACCCACAAATGCCTGAAAGGAAGACAAAGCTTAAACTTCATTTTGTAAAACTGAGTCTAATTCTTGTCATTTCTGCATTTAGACACATTAGTCATTTAAGGAGTATATATCTATAAGTTGGCAGAACAAACGCATTCACCCCTAGCTCATCCACACTCCCACCGTGGGGTGAGCCTTAAAAGTCCCTAGCACTGTCCTCACTGGTGGTCACCTGGGTCCCAGGAAAGACCGAGCCTTATGTGACTGAGGTAACCTCATGACAATTATTTCACAGGACTGAATCAGCCCCTGGCCCCTGCCAGCCACCAGCCCTCTGGCCTCCAGCCACGAGGTTTCTCCAGAGCTACAAAACCAGGGCTGGGAATGACCAGCTGGACCCTGACGCACATCAGCAGACCCTTGAAAACTGGCTTCCTCCCTTGTTGGCACTTCCATCTTCATCAGCTCAAGCTGGAGTCCTTTTCCTATTTTTTCCTTACTGTCCTGATCTTTGTCAGATCTTCAAACCAAACTCCCTTACTGGTTTCTATTACTTTCCAATTAAAGCTTTTTCCTGTAAATTCATGCTTCAGTTTTCATTTCAATTTCTACTAAAGCAAGGACCCATTCTAGCTGGTGACATAGAGATCAGCAGAGGCAAATCAGTATTTCGACGAAGTGAGATTTGTTGGATTTACTCCTTTGTCTTCTTCCTCTTTGATGATTGTATTAACCAAATGATATTCTTACCAAACCAGCCCAGTTTTGTTTTTAGTCCCGTATGCCAATCACTCAAACAACCAGTTCTGCAAAAGGGTTTATTTATGGGTGGCCAGGTATGGAGATGGGAGAGCAAGGCTCAAGTCCACCTCCCTGGTTTAAGCTTTATGGGCATTTATAGGCTAGAGAATCACGATAGTTCAGGGCTTGGGGAAAGGTGGTAGGAGGTAAGGGAAAGCTCAGAAATAAGCAGGATGTGCATGTGTAATAAAGCTTCCTGTTTGTGTGCTTTGGGGGATAGAACCTACAGCCTTCACGCTGAGCTACATTCTTAGGCCTTTTTAAATTTTTTAAAATTTTAAAACAGGGCCTCACTAAGTCACTAAGTTGCTCAGGTTGGGCTTGGATTGTGATCCTCCAGCCTCAGCCTCCCAGAGTGCTGGGATTATAGGTGTGCACCACCGTGACCACCTGTGTAATAAATTTTTACAGCTCTTCATAAGAAACATGTTCAGAAAATGGTGTCATTTGAATGATCTGACAGTGGCATTTTCAGTATCCTGTCGTCAAAGAGGTTACCCACCGGATATTAGGCAACAGACCCGTCAGCACAGGCCTAGATGAAGTCAGTGGTTTCAACTTGGTAGATGGCCTTGAAGCCTTTGGAATGCAATTGTTACAATCCACATGCATTACTAGCGGGAGACTGATGATGCATTGCTCAGCTGTGTGACCTCCAAAATTGGTGAAATTTAAAGTCAACTAAAAGCAAATAACTAAAAACAAATGTAGCTAGAGGTTTTATCCAAGGGTTCCTCATGTCCCTAGCAAAGATCCAGACATGAGGAATGTGGTGAATAAGGATTAATTACAAATATTATACCAACTGAAATAAAGGGCAATAGGTGATTAGCTTACCGGCATCCTATCACTTGATACCACAGGTGATACAAAGGAAGGACTGTTGTTCTGCAGGAAGATCCTGGCCAAGGCCAAAATCCAAATAACTATACACAGAACACATTCTGTAAACGTCCGGCTGCTGCCTTCCGAAAAAGTTGCATCCCGTAATTCTTTCAGGGAAAACCTGACAAGCATCATCATATAATGAATGTGCATTGCAAATAAATATCTCTCTGATATGAGGAAATTTGAGGAAAAGGTACTACCTTGTCTTTTCTCTTTTATTTATATTTTCATATAAACAATATAATAAAAATGTTTAAAATCTAGAAACCAATAAAACCAAACATGAATGTTTGCCTTTGATGAACTATTTTATAATCTAATTTTGTGTTTGTTCCTTTTATTCTCAGAAAGTCCCAAAATTTAAGATCTGTGAGAGCAGCCTTTCTCATGTCTTTTTCTTGCTATTTTGATATCAATAGATACAACTTACAAATCAATTATTTGTTACCATGGAATTGGAGATGTAGAAAAGAGACTCTATGCTCTTTAAGGCACTCAAACCTCCCAGATTAGCCTCCTCTTATTGGAATATAGTACCACCTCTCAAGAAAAGAAGCAAAAGTTTGTGTTTTGAATATATGTCAAATGTATGACTTACTACATTTGCAGTTCCATTTAAATTAGGAGACAACTTTTAGAATGAATATATTTAAGCAAAAAATAATTGCAATAAATTGCAAATATGGTCATATTATTTTACAGGCACCATAGTCCTGCAAAAATTACTTCATCCCTGTGTCCATGTTCTTTTGCAATGTGAATTTAAGTCTTCCTGTCACAAAGAGAATTTTATTTTTCCACTCCATGAGCCAGAAAGGCTTAGCCATGTGATTTGTTTGGCCAATAGGACACTAACAAATATGCTGCAAGTAGAAGCCTGCAAGGTCTTCACGTGTTAAAATGTGCTGTCTGGCTGCCCTCAGAACCCTGAGATAACCATGTGGAAGAGCCTGCTAGGTGACAAGAGACTCGCATTTGTGTACTCCCTATCACTCTAGCTAAAACTTGCCAAATGGCAAGGGCACAACTGAGGTTGCTCTTGACCCTGACCCTAAACCATAATCTTAACCCTAAACCCTAACACTGACACGTAACCTAACCCTAAACCCTAAACCCTAACTCTAATCCTAAATCTTAACCTAATCCCCAACCCTAACCCTAACCCCTAACCCCTAAACCCTAAGCCTAACCCTAAATCCTAACTCTAACCCTAACCCTGGCCTGACTCCTGGCCAAAAGAAGTGATTGGAAAACATGTTCTAGCTTCTTTCTAGCTCACAGAATTGTGGAATGCATTAGTTCATGCAGAGAAAGCTAAGCAATATGATAGTGTTTTTAAATCTCTTAAACCATTTTTTTTTTCCACGTAAAGGGGTTTCTCTATGTTGCCCCAGGCTGGCCTTGAACTATTGGGCTCAAGTGATTGTACTGCCTCAGCCTGTCAAGTAGCTGGGACTACAGGTGTGCACCATTGCTCCTGACTAAGTCTCTTTAAAAATTTAAAGCTTAATTTATTTTGCTGCAATTTCAAGATGAGAATAAGTTCAAGAAGTAAAAATATATATATATATACACATACATATATACTAGTATACATATATATATATGCTCTTATAATATAACATTTCTTAAGGTTAACTGTCAGTTCTATTGAAAAGTTTACTGGAGGAGTAAACATGAATTAATTGATAGAGCTCTTTATTTTGTTTCCAGTGCAGAGCATGGAGTTGAGGTGGCAGAGAGGTAATAGTTCCGTTAGTAGCTGACTGCCTCAGGTTTTACTCTGGCTATACCTAATACAGCATCAATCAGTATTTGCTTAAAGAGTGGTCAGTGGATGCCAGGCACAGCGGTGCAGCCTGTAATCCCGGCTCCTTGGGAGATGGAGGCAGGAAGATGGAAAGTTCAGGGTCTGCCTGAGCAACTCGGTGAGATCTTGTCTCAAAACACAAAAACAATCAATCAATCAAGCAGTTGAGGGTGTAGCTCAGTGGTAGAGCACTTGCCTCATATGTGTGAGGCCTTGGGTTTGGTCCCCAGTACTACAAAGGGAAAAAAGAGTGGTCAGTACTTACTACCTTTCTGTTCAACTAATAGATTACTATTCTGAGTTGCACCCCCTGTCTGCACTTTCTTTCCTGGAGTCCTCTACCCTCTAGTTTCTGCTCTATTGGCCAATGACATGCTTCTCACCGAGGCCACAAAGAGCTATGTATCGCTAAACCCAGCGGCCATCTTTCAGTTTCCCCAAGCATCACATGACAATGACACGGTCAGCCAATCCCTTCTTGAAGAACGTTCCCGTCTCAGCTTCTATTCTACTACATTGGGTTTTCTTCCAACTCCTCTGACGCTCTGTGGTCTGCTTTGAGGTCTCCTCGGTATCTCCCATTCTTTAAAGACTGATGTTTTTCCAGTGTTTACTCTCTACACCCCTCCAGAGCAAGCTCAGCCCTTACATAGCTTCTGTTATCTTATCTGCATTTATCTTTTCCAGAATCCTGTCTCCAGTTCAAACATCTCTCCTGAGTACCGGGAATCCTGCGTGGACTGAGGAGCTTTGGGCGGTCTCTCAGGTACGCACTGTGGTCTGAGCACCTCAGTACGTCCTTCACTCCTCCGCCCTCCCGCCCTTTCTGGTTACTCATATAGTGCCCACACTGCACTACCTGCTTACCTGAGAGACACCCAGCTGTCAGCCGGCCCTGTCCCCTCCCCTGCTGCCATCCTCAGTCAGTCAAGCCCTATCAATTCTGCCCCCTCGGTGTGGCAGTTCTCAGACAGACCTTGCGCCCTTCATCTGCCCTGGTGCACGGCCACTTCGCCTACTTCCAAAGCCACCGTTTTCCCTTTTCCGTGTTGTGAAACAGGTTCAGGACTGCTCCCCTGGTGCCGCTCTGGCCCTTTCCCCCTGTATTCCATGTGGCGCTCTTCGTTTCTTTAAAGAATGCAAAAGCGGGAGTGTACTTCCCTTCTGTTAAAAACTCTTTTATAATGGCTACTTCCCTATGAAAAGTACCCATTTCGCTCATGTTCTCAATCAGGTGAATGCTCCATACTGTGCTTCATTTTCCACCCCCTATTTCTTGCCATTCTTCATCAAGTAGCCAATCTGACTTCTTTTCATTCTTTATCAAGCAACCAGAACATCCGAGCACCTGAAGTGTGATTCCTTATCTGCAGGGCTGCTCTCCTCCCGTCCTGTTGGCCTGGCGAACCCCAGTCCTTCAAACGGGCCTGGTACGAGAAGCCCTCCCAGTGGCTCAGGTCTGGAGCGGCCTCTGCCCGGCGACTGCAGGGGCGTCCTCCGCAGGCGTGTTTTGAATTGTGTGCTTTTCCCCAGGAGGCAGGACCACGTGAGAATTGCTCATCTTCAACTCTCCATTAATTACCACAGTCCCTGGCACCCGGCGGCTCTCAGTAGTTACTGCATTGAATTTAACTAAACATGAAAGGTCCTCTCGTTATCCGTACTTGTAGCAAATCAATCTGAACACTTCATTTGTTGAAATTAATGCAAATGTTGTTTAATTAATATTTTTACCTGTAGGTAACATTATTTTAGATAATAAACATTATTTTACTATGATAATTAAACTTGGCTTTTATTTTTCCAAGCCTATTTCTTGTTCTGAAATATTTCCTTTCTTTGTTGTATTTAAATTGTGTGACTATAGCTGTTTTGTGTGTTTTAGTGGCCATATTAAAATAAAGTAGGTGAAATTAGGTTTCATTTGGTTTGGTTTGGTTTTTGAGGCAGGGTTTCTCTCTGTAGTCCAGGCTTGCTTTGAACTCACTAAGTAGCACAGACTGGCCTCAAAGTGTCTATCCTCCTGCCTCAGCCTCCTGTCTGACTATCCTCCCATCTCGGCCTCCTGTCCATCCTCCTGTGGGGTTACAGGTGTGTGCCACTATGCCCAGTGAGGTGATTAGTGTTTTTTTTTTTTTTTTTTGAGACAGGATCTCACTATGTAGTTCAGGCTGGCCTTGAACCCCCAGCAATCCTCCTGCCTCAGCCTCCCGAGTGCTGGGATTGCAGGTGTGTGCCACCATGCCCAGCCCTAGGTTTTAAAATATATTTTCTTTAGCCCAATATATCCAAATTATTATTCTTTCATTATATAATTCTATAAAAGTTCATGAGATATTTTACCTTATTTATTTTCTGAGTCTTCAAATCTGATATATTTACATTTTCAGCACCCCTCAAGTTGAGTTTGTCATTTTCATGAGGTTATTACCACACACAGCGGTAGTGGCTGCTGTCCTGGGCAGGGCAGCTCCTTAGGCCCCCTTTCCAGTGGCCACCCACGCTTTCACCTCTAGCTTCCACCTCTCCATTCCCACAGTGCCATGCAGAATCCCAGATCATCTGTGTCTCTAAGCCGGGCCTGGCCTTGGGCAGCTGAAATGTGGCCATTGCTTTTTGCAAGGTAGTACCTGTCCTGAAGTGGTAAAGAAAAATCCCTTGAGTGATTTAATTTTCAAAGGCCCAGAGGGCATGGAAATGTGAACAGGTGCCTGTGAAATCGTAGTTGTTTCTAGTGCTTAATATTTTCTTCTTTTATTGTTTAGAGCTCCCTGTCCACTTTGTAGCTTAATAGTAATCAGGTAAAAGGCACAGAATTCTCTTCTTGTGTCTTCATAATTTTAGCCTTAGTGTTGATGGTGAGACTCAATTATTTTTTTAATTTCCCTCACATGCTTGAAAATTTTGTCATCTCCATGTTGGCTCGGTATCTTTCACCGCCAAGCTGTCTAGCATACACCGTAGAGTTTTAATCCTGTAACCAAATGCAATGGGATCGCACCTCGGCACATGCAAAGTGAAAAGTATAACCAGGGGATAACAGAGTGACGGTTTATTACTTGAAGCAAGTAAGGTGAGTACTGTAGATAATTCTCAAAGCACTGTCTCCCCAAGCAATGAAAGAAAGGGCGTTTTATTGGGGAAACTTATTCACAGGGGGAAAGACTTGTCCTCATATATGGGGGGGATTTTCCTGAGCATGCTCAGTTCAAGGCCAGCAATATCTCTGGGTGAAGAATTTAGTGGTATAATGAGCAAAATTTACTCTAGGTCCCCTAAAAAGAGTAAGTCAGGGACTTGGCAGTTTGGGTTGGTGCCTTGTTTCTTTTGAGGATCTTATCTGAAATAAACAATAACTTCAAAGGGGCCTTAATGGTCACTTTAAAGGGCAATAGCTCCTCACCTCCCCACAAACAGAAGTGATTGTCCCTAAAAGTACTTGCTACAACTAATAATTTTGTACAGTTTTGTAAAAGAAAATATCACAATTGTAACTTCTCATTGTTTGCATTTTTTTACTTTGAAAAGTATGTTTTTATTTTTACTAGTTTCTCTTTACTGAAAAATGTAACTGAAATCACAGAATATTTTTGAAAGTCTCTGTGTGTAGATATTACTAATGTTTTGGACCGGAAAAAAGGATGGGCTTGGGAAATTTCTGCTTCAAAGAGTGTCCTTACAGCCACATGTTCTAAACATTTGTAAAGTACTGTGTGGCAGTCAGCAGCTCACAGAAGACAGGGGTGAAATTTGGGAAATATGCATAGGTCATAATCAAGGACACACATGAACCATATATATATGAGTTTATAGTTGGTGGGTATGTTTCTTCTGGCTCTCTAGAGGCAGATTCAATAGAAAATTCATGTACACTTATGCAAGGACATATCAGTTCAAAGGTGAGAATGGCCGTCCATGGAATCAGAGGTAGGAAAGTCAACAATGGCCACCTGTGTGCTGGAGATCCAGGGAATCTAGTAGCATCCCAGTTCAAGAAAATGGAAGTCAGAGAACAAGAGGGATCAGGAATGAGGTGCTGATCTGAGGTCGAAGGCCGGGAAGTACAGTGGAGGGTCACTGGCGCGAGTCTGCATCAGAAGGCTGAAAACACTGGAGGCTGATGTCCAAAGGGGACAGTGACGATGTGAGTTCTTCAAAAACAGGAACACTTCCTAATGCTTTCCCCTTTCATTCCATCCAGGCGACAGGCTTCTACTGGTTGGTGCCACCCAAATCTGTTATTAGTGTTTTTTTGTTTGTTTTTTGTTTTTCGGTGCTGTGGGATCGAACTCCGGGCCTTGCACTTGCTAGGCAAGCGCTCTAACCACTGAGCTAAATCCCCAGCAATGCCACCCAAATCTGGGATGGGTCTTCCCCCCCACCTTGCTGGCCTGTGAGGTAGTCAGCCTCAGACACACCCAGAATTGTACTAGGCGTTTCTTAATCCATTCAAGTTGGCACATCATGATTAACAGTCACAATCTACCCCTCGTCAACTTGACAACCACATCTCCTTAAAGCACACCTAATCTCCAAATACAATTACAAGCTCATAATTAAGTCTCCTGTGCACAAAAGGAAATGCACTGATTTCCTCCTCAGAATAGAGGGCAAGAGTTTCTTCTTTGGATGATGGTTACCCTTCTCCTGTCATTCCATAACATAAATATTATCATGTAGATTTAATATTATTTATGTACTCATATTAAGTCAATCAACACTCTGTTATGAGGAAAGGGAACAAAGGTATCTGTCTAGCACATATGTACAAGCATATTAGCAGAACAAGAAATACTCAAGACAATTATAATCCTTGTTTCTGTAACTGGCCAAGTCACAGGCTGGGTCTTGAGGGTCCCCCAGACCGAGTTAAGGAGCTTAACCCACCCCTTTAAAATAAGTACGTAGGTTTGATGACTTTCCTCACGGAAAGAGACTTTTCAGGACATGTCAGTGAAGAGGCATGAGAAAGAATTACTACATAGAGATAAATGATGCACTCAAGAGTGGAGTGTGGGTCCTCAAAGAAGTGAGGCATGATACACTTGGGTAGGGGACATCTAAAGGCTGTTATCAGCATGGGAGATCATGGACGTGTCTTGTCACTGTCTACCAGGTTGCCGTGCAGGTCACCCACATGGGTTTGAAGTGGAGGTAGGGATTAGACACGCTGTCTCCACGGCAGCTGCTTTCTGGGCTGGAGGAAAAGGCAGTTTGCGGGTGAAAAGGGAAGGGGCAGACCCATTTCTAGCAGAAGGGGACTTGCCCAGGTTTGCCATTTGGGGAGAAGAAAAAAAGTAAATAAACTGGGCTTATGTTCTGAAGCTGCAGTTTTTCTTTAAAGAGTTTTAAATTCTTGATTTACTGGTCTCCTTCCTACCTAGTTTTCTTTTATTCTACCTCAGTCACATGGTTGTAATGGGTAATTATAAGTATCTTCTGCTGCCCCTTCTGTGTTTCTTTGGCCTTCAGCAAGCACCTCAACAGGTCTTGGCCCTTTACGTGATGGAGTGACCCATTCCCTCACTCCTGAAGGTTCTGGGCCATTTGTCACACTGCTTGCATTGAGTTGTGGTAGCTTTCCATTGGCCTTCAGAAGAGGGTGTGGTGATACTAGGAGACACCCTGAGAAATCCCCTGTACTCCAAACATATTCTTCTTTAACTCCACTATGGAGTAGTAATAGTCCAATTTACCCTTAGTAGTCTGGCTCATTCACCTGTCCTCAGAGGCACAAGGAGACCAAAATGACCAGTGAGGTGTTGGGGATTTAGTTTGGTGATTAGAGTGCTTGCCTAGCAAGCACAAGGCCCTGAGTTCAATCCCCAGCACCAAAAAAAAAAAAAAAAAAAAAAGACCAGTGAGAAGTCCTCAGATCTAGTTCGATGGAATCATTGCTCTGCCCCCTGGTAGAACTCTTCCCCACTCTAGAACTAAAACTTCTAAGCTAGTAGAGCATAAGGTCACTGAAATACGTAGCAAACACTTTGCTAGTGTGTCACTAAGGGTAATGGTGGGGAGTGTCTTTCCTACATCCACTCTTTGAGTCCTGGACCCATGAATTTTGACTATAGGAGAAATAGTACCATATATTAGATGCCGACACAGAGCACATTCAGCCTTCTAGAGAACCTTGCTACATCCCTGCAAGCCATTGACACATGTGCTGTAAATGCGTCATCAAAAGACGATTCCACTATAAATCAATACGGCTGCTTCTACATGGTGGGGAACCTGGTTAGGCCAGTGGATTCCATGAGCACAAGGACACCGCTGCACTTCTGTACGGGTGAAGTGTGTTTCTTCATCTGAAACAACACTGTGCAGATACCAAGATAGTGGATGAGGCATTGTGTAAGTCCATCGATGTATGTGGGACACCTCTTCTGCTTCCTCTGGTATTAGCAACCCGGTGTGCAGATGTAACCCAGAAGTGCCTACATCATTGTACTTTGTCTCTTCTGCTGTCCTGTGATTCTGTTCTTGTGTGGGATTTCCTTGGGAACACACCGAGATATTGTGGAGATGCAAGAGAATAACTCCATGGTGCAATCTTTGGCCCCGGAGATGGGAGCTACTGCAGACTCTGACTATATCTTTCCTCCATCCTTTGGAAGAACAATTCCAGTTGCATTTTATCCAGACCCCCAGAGACCCCAGTTACTGGCAGCAGTGACTAGCTTGGTTGTGCACTCTGAACTGGCTTTCCCCCGCAAGTGTCCACTTTCGTTCTTGGGCTCTCTTGCCCAGATGAAATGAAAGGTTTGCCTACAGGCACACTCTGCTTTGGGGGACTCACAGGCTAAGACAGCAGGAAAGAGCAGCAAGTGAAAGGTTCACTTGCTGTTAACCTTTCCAAAGTTAACCTGTTTCCAAAGTTTGGTTTAAGCAATCTCGTGTACTGGAGATTGAAGCTAGAGAAAGAAGAGTAGCTGCAGAATGTGAGAGTGGGGAGATGATGGATTTATTTTTGTATATGCTAAGTTAGAGGAACCTGTGGGACAAATGACTATTCAATACACAATTGAGAATTATGACCCTGTACCTCCGGAGAGGTCAGGGCTTGGGAGAGCTCACGAGTTGTTAGCATACAGATGGAGGCGAGGTCATGCTGACAGTGGACTTTGTCTTGGCAGAATACACAGCAAGGGGGGGAGCACTGAGGACAGAACACTGGGGTTATCATCATCAAAGCGCACTGAGAAAGGAGCCCACAGAGGCATGGAAAGAAATGGGAAGAGGTGAAGTCTGTGCAACACAGTAAGCAAAAGCCAGAGTGTTGCTGGGCAGTTGGTCTCACCCCATATCCAGGTTCTTTTATCCTGAGCAAAGAATTGAGTAAGACACACATAAATGGTAAGAAGGTGGAGATTTATAAAGGGAAGTACATTCCACAGATCAAGGAGCAGTCCAGTGAGAAATCTCAAGAGCAAGTCTGACTCAGAGCGGCTCCACTAGCTTTAGGTTTTGAGGTATTTATTGTGACCTTTCCAGGGTCCTGGAGTCTCTGTCTGATTAATTGGGAGTCTCTTCCCTTGTGCTGGGAAGAGGGAGTTTTTGAACTTATGTGGGTATAGTTGGAACTGGCATGGCTGCCAAAGCCCACGAGGGACCTCAAAAGTACAACGCTAATGAGATTACCTCTATTACTCCATAGCCACTAGAACGCACAGCCCCTGGAGTCACGGCAGAGGTCAAGGAAGCGTGGCGAGGACAGACCCCTATCTCACAAGCTCGTGCCAGGATGTCAAGGAAGTATAATCTCCGAGAGCTAAAATGCATCCTGCTCATTGTGAGCCTAAGTCCAGGAAGGCTCCTACATTGTCTATCTTCTGCCTCAAAAGGATGGCTGCAGAAGGTGGAAATGATGAATGGGGTCACAAATCATGGGAGAGGTAAGCAAAACATGGCCATTCTACCTTAGAAAGTACACATTCGACGTGATGACCTGTCAGAGTGTGATCACTATGTGGTGAGGGGTGAACCGGAAGTGAGGAGTAGGTTCAGGAAGTCAGTACTTCTCTCCAGAGGCAGTTATGAATGAAATGAGGAAGATGCTGAACTGCTGGGAGGGACTATGATGTCAGGAGAGGTTATTTAATTATATTCTTAATATGGAAGAGGTAAAGATATTTATATGTTCAAATTTGAATAAAAATAGTATAGAATGTGCATGCAGGAGATGGAACAAAAAAACCTTCTACTTTTATTTCAGTCTATTATTATTCTGTTACTTACAGAACTTAATCAATTACCTGGCAAAGCCACGTATGAAAATTTGCCATTATGGAATTTTTATTATAGAATACTAGTTTGTGTGTGCATGTGTGCATGTGTGGTTTTACATTTATTAAAGGTAAGAAAAGAAATGTGTTCTGCAGAGCAAGTTTGGACCAAGTAAAAGAAAGAAAAAGTACACTATAGCGTGAAAGCAGACTGCTGTGAGAGAGAACACAGCAGCCCACAGCTCAGTGGCGACTGTCCTTTTGTATCTCCCACACCGCAGGGTGATGTCAGGTGTAGGCTGTAACATTAAAAAGGTGTTCAAGTTCTCATGAGAAGAACTGAAGATAGCACTCTGGTTGGTTCCACTTACCGGGCTTTGCAAAGTGTTCTGCGCATGTGTCCTGGGACTCTGTAATTAACCTGTCACGCCTACTTCCCCAACCAGTCTGCCACACGCTAATCTCCTGCCCCATTTCCCCCTGAGAGATACATATCCCATAGTTCTTTGTGGGATGCGAAGGAAGTAGAAGCCTCCATCTTCATATGGTTACTTCTTGCTAAATGTGCTGTAGGCCCTGCCCACTGGGGGTTATATGCCCTCCAACTACCTTGGGGTGTTGTGGCTCACCTGTTGGGTTAAAGAACAAAAACCTGTCAGAAAACAATGAGAAAAGTGTTAGTGACTGTTGAACTGCCTGTTCCATGGGTGAAAGCCTGGTGAATTTGCCAGGAGAGTGACTTTAAATTAGGTTGGGGATGTAGAACCCGAATATGAGAAGGAGCAGACCAGATTCCCATGCTTCCTGTGGGGGAGAAAGCATGGTAAATTGGGATGTTAGATAAATACCAAGAGCCTGAGAGCTGTAGCCTTAGCAAGATTACCCACATTATGGATCTAACTAACATCAGGAGTCTCTGGGCAGGCGTGCATTTAAACCGCAGTTAGGATCAGTAGTAACTCTACTCATCCGCACCTGGAGTACTACTGGAGTTGTGCTTTTTAAAGAGGAATCTCAGGTCTTCCAGAGGTTCACAGGAGTAGCTTTCTTCTTTTGGGTAGTATTTTTCTTCAGACAGTTCAAGTGGGGCTGGCTTTATACTAGATGAATCCAGCTATCTATCTCAGCCACCTTTACTGCCGTGGAAGTGGCAAGGATCACTGAGAAGGGGCCCTCCTATTTGGGTTTCAATTGATCTGCAAGAATCCCTCCTTTCCAAGTTTTAATGAGCACCTGGTTTCCAGGGTGGACACTCGATGGTTCCCCCAGGCTAGGAGCTGGCAGGACTCTGTTCCCATATAGCTGGACAGTCTGTCGTAGTTGGCCTAGATTAATAAGATATTCTAAGACTCTCCTGGTTTCTGGGTCTAACACCATATCAGAAGATAGAAAAGGCCTCCCATAGAACTTTTCAAATGGACTCAACATTTGGGTAAATGGTGGTGACCTGGTAAAGAACACAGCACACTGACTGTCCACAGTGGCTGTTCCCAGCTGCCTGAGTCCCAAAACAATACCCCACATATCCTTTGGCCTTTGTCGGAACTGGAGAATCACTTCCAATTTTGCTAGTAAATTTCTTCCTACCGAGGCAGGAAGGACACTGTGGGACAATTAAAAACTTATGATAAACATGAGAGCTTTGAGTTGACACATTGAACAGGAGCAAAGCTCTGAGGCTCTCCTCAATCCCCCTTATGGCTACAGATTTACAGGAGGAGTTTTAGAGAAGGGAGCTAAAAGAGAAACCGAAGGAATTCAAATTGGTTACCCACGACATCCAGGGTCACCCAGGGTTTCTTGCAGGACACGGAGATGTCTGTAGACAGGGGCACTGCAGGCTTCCCAGAGCCTCTTTAGTCATCTTTATCAGAGTGGGGGGCAAGGGCTTTGGCTGGCCTGGTCCCTCTGTGGAAGCAGGAGCAGTCAGTCCTCCAGGGCCATGAGTCAGGTACATCAGCCACCTGACACACGGAGCAGGACCTTGCTGGTGACTTGCTATAGTCATGTGTCCAGTGTTCAGTTTTCTTGCAGGCCTTGACCGACCCTGGCTTTTCCCTTGGATGACTTGGGTGTGCTTAAAGCATTGTCAGTTGGGACAGTCATAATTTTGGTCTGTCCTTTTTCCTCAGCCTTTCTCCTTTCATCCTCATTGAGATCCCAACTGTTGAACACAGAAAAGGGCATGTCCAGCAGTGGGTCACGTCTGAAAATACTGGGTCTCTCTGGGGCACTAGCCTGTGGTGGAAACAGAGAGGAGAGACCCACAGCCCCCTGAGAGATAGGTGGGCCTCTGAAGATAGGATCGTCAGTGATATCAGTTTCCTCTTCCCTAGAGGTCTCTTTAAGTACTATGGTTCTTGGGCATTTACAGAGATAAAGAGCAGTAAAAGCCTGAACATAAGGAATTTCACTGTCTGTGCTTTATGCAGAAACTATTTCACTGAAAAATAGTATAATTTAAACTGCCATTCTATACAACGTCTCACTATCTAGTTCATTCAGGACCCAAACCATACTGCAATAATAGATAAGTCCTTCCTTTTGCGAATTGGCAGGGTCAAACCATCCCCACTGATCAAGGATGTGACCTAGTGGCACGGTCGGTGGGATCTGTGGGGTGCAGTTCATGGTGTTCCCATTGGTTCATCTTGGGGCTAAGCAGACATCTCTGCTGAAAGCTGGGGTGACACTGGTGCCTTTCTAGAAGAGTAGAGCCCTCCACAAAGGGTTCTCTTAGCCTTAGTACTCTCCATACTGTGGCCCACTAACTCCTTAGGGAGAAGGGTGGAGCCCTTTAGGGGCTCCTTTGGAAACTCCCCTGAAATCAGGATGGGGCTCCTGCCTGGGGACTCCCTCAGAAACAGTAAACTCTTAAGAGCTCAAGGTGGAGCTGTTTGAAAAACAGTATCTTTTACATTTACCCTGGTAATAAAAACTTTGGTACCTGTTTAAGGCAGTAGAGATAGAAACCTCATAAGAAAACAGCCTTTAAAAAACCTTTAAAAGTTCTAAGAACAAGAATGGCTCTACTTTTCATACTCACAGCCACTTGAGTTGAGCTTTACGGCTGTTCCTTTGTTCTGCTCAGGACCCCAAGCACATGTTTCCAAATTACCTGAATTTCTGTTAGAGAAAACAGGGAGAGGTCTAATTCTATTCAAAAGAGAAGGGGGAAGAAGCCATATAGTCCATAAATTCAGAGGCTTAGCTCTTATCTACAAGGGTAAGATTTCCTCATGACAGTGAGGCCAGTTAAAAAAAAAGGAAAAGAAAATGGCAAATAAGCATGGCAGAATCGTGTGACCAACCCATATGACCAACTACAATGGCTGACACACATGGTCAAATCCATGTGGTCAACCCACAAGATGAATGAAAATGGCTGACTTATGTGACTAACTCACATGATGAACCAAAATGGCCAACAAATATGGCAAAAAGGTGGATGGGACAAAAGAAGGTCCTGAGAAAGTTACTCACCAAGGATACCCAGAGATAAAAGGCCATCTAGGGGAAAAGCACAGATAAAACTTTGAGCACAAAAATTAGTAAGCTGGGGTAGGCAGCTACATAAGCAGGAGACCCAGTTACCAATACCGTAGCTAATTTCCCCAAAAGAGTGAGAAAGCTGAGTGAAATAATACAGAGAACAGAAATGTGAGGAGAAAAAGGCACAGTAAACTCTAGGTCCTACACATAGAACCTGAAGGATTTGTCCAGTCACTGGGTTAATAACAGGGTCTCTGGGAAAGAGAAGAAAGAAAAGGGGAGATAGACTTGAGAAGGCCTGTGGGCCTCTTACTGGCTGGGAGGTCCCATGCTTTCCCTCCCCACCCCACATGGAGGGACACAGTAGGAAACTTCCTGGCACCATGAAAAAACTTCCTGAGTTAGCCTTCCATTAATTTTTACCATCCTCTGGTTCCCTGCCTCTTCCTGAGAACCAAAAAGATTTGAGCCTTCCAGTGGAGGAAAGCCTGTCCTGGGAGAGAAGGGACAAGAAAGAGATTGGAGCTTTTCCAGGGGAAAGAGAAAGAAGGAAAGAAAAAAAAAAATTAAACCAGTTCATCTCTGCGTGAGCCCACAGGTTGCAGAGAGAAAAAAAGGAACAGAGATAGAGACAGAGACAGAGACAGAGACAGAGACAGACAGACAGACAGACAGAGGTGGAGGAGAGAGAAAGAGAAACAGCAACAACAACAACAAAAATTAACTGTGCCTCAAAGGACCTTACCTGCTCCTGGCTGGCTTTGCCAAGATACGTTATGAGGTTTGAGGTGAAGGTGCTGGAGTCTTCTTCTAGAGGTGGTTTACAGGTTCTTTCTGTCCTAGACACACAATTTGTCAAGACAAATGCAAAAGGTAGGGATGATTTATATTTATTAAAGTTAGGGGAAAAAGTGTGCTCTGCAGAGTGAGTTTGGGTCAACTAAAAGTAGGGAAAAATACACTCTACAGCATGAGTGGACTGCTGTGAAAGCAAGAACGCAACAGTAGAATCCTAGTTTTGAGCAACTCTTGCTACCTTATACTAAAGAAAAATTTAAATTTTCTCACAGTACCGTGTTTTTCTTTGAGCATTTTGTTTCATGATCAAGGCACCAACAGGCTGGGTGGCCAACGTGGGCCCACCTCGTCACAGATGGCACCTTCTATGTGGTGGTGGTGGGGGAAGGCCTGCTTCAAGCCTCTGTAAAGGCCATAGTCTCACTTGTATAAGGCCTAGTCTCACTTCTTTCTAGAAGGGCATTACTCTCACTTTTATAAAGGCACTAGTCTTACTGAATTTATTCCCACCTACCTCTAGATACCACAACACTGGGGGCTAGGTGCCAACACACAGATTTTGGAGTGACACAAATATTCAGGTCACAGCAGATGATTTCTGTCTCTTGCTGTTTTTGTGTTTCTCAGTAAGAGAACTGAGTGTCGTGAAACAGATCATACGACACGCAGCCCTAAAATATTTACGGCCTAGCCTTGTAAGAAAAATTCTGCCAACCTCTGCTCCAAAGAATGCCCCCATTCAGGGCAGAAGTCTGTCACATGGCCTTTTGCTAAAGATATTAACATGGAAAGAAGGAAGTTCATCAAGACAGTGGGAGATTTATCCCCAAGGCCTTCAGGGATCTGTGAGGCAAGCTGTGACTGCGAGGCGCCTGTAGGATGTCAGCATTCAGCTCTCCGCTCCGCCCAGGGACTCTCCCCTCCAGGGACTCAGCTCTGCATGCCACTCAGACCACGTCTCGCTTATTCTGCAGGCACACAGAACACCAGAGCTGACGGCACGGCTTTCTCTACCTAGATCTCAAAGATTACTGACAGGTCAGAGACACTGCAGAGATTTGTGGCAGGCTTAGAGCCACCACAGAGAGCTCCTACCGGGCAATGCCTAACAGAGCTGTGGAAGTGACCCCAGACCTGAGGCCTGGATGGTCTATCCTCAGAGAGGGGCAGGCATGAGACTCCAACCCATGAGAATTGCTGCAAGGACAGGCTGTCTGGGCTTTGAGGACTTTGTCCACCTGAGTGTGTCCAGGAGGCATTGCACTGAGTCAGGGAGATTGTTCTGCTTTAAGGCTTCATGTTGTTTTCCCTGTTGGGATTTGGACTTAGTTGGAACAAGCTATCCCCTCTCTGCTTGCCTGTTTCTCTTTCTGGGATGGGAATATCTAGCCTGTGCCTGTCCTATCATTTTATTTTAGAAGCCTGTAACTTGTTAATTTCACGGGCTCAAAACTAGAGAGGAATTCGCCTCAGAGTGGGGAGGAAGCATACCTCGAGTCTCGCCACATCTGATTCAGATCAGACTCTGGGCTCTGGGCTTTTGGGTTGGTGCTGGAATGAATGAAGATTTTGGGGCTATTGAGTAAGAATAGATGTATTTTGCACGTGAGAAGGACATCGATTTTGGGAACGAGGGACAGAATGCTATCCCCTAAAGTATTTCCCAAATAAAGGCATCCCTGAAACTTAACCTCCAATGCAAGAGTGTTGAGAGGTGGGATCTGTGAGAGGCAATGAAGTCTGATTAATGCCCTTATATGGGGCTGAAGTGGGAAGATAGTGCATTTGAGGCCAGCCTGGGCAACTTAGTGGATCTTGTCTCAAAATAAAAAAGTAAAAAAAGAAAGAGGGTTGGGATGTAGCTCAGTGGCAGGGTGCTTGGTTAGCTTATGTGAAGCTCTGATTTCACCCTTAACTCCCACATAAATGAAGGCCCTCCTTCACAGATGTGGGGACCCACGATCCTGGACTTTCTGATATCCAGAACTGTAAGAAATTCCTGTTTTTAAAAAATTACTGGGTCCTTAGTATTCCAGTACAGCAGTACGAAATGCACAGATACCTGGTATACCAGATGTGCCAACAGGTATTTTTTTTTTTTTTTTTGGTTGTTAGTTAGTGCTACCATGTTGCTCAATCAGAAAAGGGTTTAAACATTTATAACTTACGCCGGCCCCACCTAGTGAAACAAAATAAGGGACACATTTGCTAAAACACTGTGCCAAATACATCCTGCGTGAGAGTAATCTGTCTGTTTTTGTTTTTCTTTTTACCTCAATCTGGAGACAAACTGGATTTTGAAGAATGATGGTTATCAACTGTTTTCATGGCCGAGTGTTGCTTTGAACACTTTCCCACAGATGCCATCATCATCTACTGCTGGGGCTTCTGGAACAGAAGGAGACAGAGGACAAAGTCGGGAAGGGGTGTTGTGGGGCTGTGCTTCAGTCATTTGCAACCGTACCCCCAGCCTTACTTTTCTCTATGCCTGATACACTTGCTTTTGCCACAGATCTATCCCCGGTTGGTCTGTGCTCCAGCGTGCAACACCGTACCCTCCACTCAGACCAGCTGGACGGGCATTTGGTTCATCTGCTGGAATAGGGGCAGCATGAGAGTTTCTAGGCATTTTGAGGTCGTTTTGTTTCCGTGGTTTGGTTGATCTGTGTTGTTAGATTAGCTATGATTACTGGCATAAGAGAGTGAATTTAAAATACAGTGGCTAAGAGAGTGAGCGCTAATAAAATGGGTGGGTCTTAGGATAAAATTGGGCTGGAAAGGAAACTAGAGTATAATTCAAGAAATTTGAACACAAGCCAGGTTACTTACTCAGACAGAACAAAGGTAGCTAGGGCTACAGACAGATCGCTGCTTGTTAAGACTCAGTTGGACAATTACATAACTAGACTAGGCAGGGAGATTAACTGTAGATTCCGCCCTCTTGTAGGGATCACCTCGGCACGGCTCTCGGGACTGAGCCTGCCCGGTGGAGGCTGAATGGCAGCAGCCGAGTGGGGCTGGGCTGGGAAGGATGGACAAGACTGAGCTGTTACTGTTATTAAGAAAATGATTCCATGACACTTGTCATTTGTTGAGCTATTTCTAGGTGACAAACCTTATAAACACCTTATATAGTATCCTTTCCACACTGTTATTGAAGCTGGTATTTTTATACCCATTTTATAAGCAGGCAGCTGTAAGTCAGCAATGTTAAATGATTAACTCAGGGCGGTAAGTGGTAGAACTGTGCTTTGCATCTAGGTTGCTCTGAGTCCAAAGTATAAAAGCTGCTTAGTTTGGTGTCCAAATCTCCTTCCATTGGGCATTCAACAAATGCTATGGGAAAAAAAAAAGTTACTCCTCATATATTCTAGAATATTATTTAATTCTGCATAGATTTGCATCAGCCTGGGGTCTTTGAATGTAAAAGAAATCTAACCTCACAATCCTCCGAAAGGTTAACATAATATTCTTATCTGGCCAAGTTTAACTGCACATCCTTCGGTGTCAGGCATCGTGCTGGGTGATGGATACATGACAGCAAATGAAATGCCTGGGGACACAGTCTTCTTGGCCTTCTGCAAGCGTATGCTGGACAGACCAGGTCCAGAGAGAGGCTTCCAGGGCTGCCAAACACTGGCAGCACACAGGACGGTTTCCTTTGGCAAAGGATTTCCAGACCCCAAATACCTACGGTGCTGAAGTTGAGAAACGGCATCTGCAGAGGGCCCCACCCCCAAACCAGGTCGGCTAGACAGGGAAGAAAAGAGAAGGTCGGTGTGCACTGGAGGCCCGGGAGGGAGGTGGGGCCCGGGGACCTGGTTGTGTGGCCAAGGGGACAGAGTCCATTAGAAGGATCTGGATTGTATCGCGAATTCTCAACAAGTTTATTCAACTATTTCAAATGTGGTGATATGACCAAGTTCTCATTTTCTAGGAGTTTCCAGACAGTTTAACTCTGAATACGGGGAAGGCTTGCTTGAAGCAATATAATAATGCTTCCTCACCTGCTTTTAGACTCTAGCAGAAAAGCACCTGGCACTGGATGGGTCACATAGTGTCTACCAACTTTCTTGCACCTTGAATGAAGACTTTTCAATCCCTGCAGTCTCCTTGTGACCTTGATCCTTGACATGTGCTCACAAGTGCCTTCCAGACAGCGTCAACCAAGTGATTTTTAATAGTTTAATGTTGCAGGTTCCCAGAATAATGCAGAATTACGGAAATTCCCGTAAGTTTCTCCAGTAGAATTAAAAAGGTTAAAACAAATTCCTGCCAGAGTTGTTCAGTGGATGATACTAGGCACCTAGACGTAAGTTTTCTCATCTGTAAAAATTGGGTTTAATTAAGCAGTTTCTTGACCTTTTCTATATTTTTGTTTGTTTGTTTGTTTTTGTTTTTTGACTCGATGATCTGGACTTTATTTATTTTTTTTAAGCATTGTGTTACAACGCTTTACCCCCATCCCCTAGCAGAAGTTTCATTAATATTTAGCAAATGAATTAATGAATGCAGCTATTGAATTCAGACTGCACAGTTATATTTTGCTGAATAAAATTATAGTATGTATTTAACACCTTTTCTATATTGCTGCAGTTTATGATCCAAGGATGAAGATCCTAACTGTTTTATGCAATTAAACAAAGAAAAAAGATATAACCTCTTTTATGCTTCTTTTATGAAGTCATTTGATTAAAATAGATATATAGCCAGGTGTAGTGGTACATGCTTGTAATCCCAGCACTTGGGAGGCTGAGGCAAGAGGATCAAAGTGAGTTCAAGGCCAGCCTGGGCTATTTGGTGAGTTCGAGACCAGCCTGAACTACGTAGCGAGATCCTGTCTCAAAAAAACAAAACAAAATATACGTATATATGAACACTCTCTCAGTAAGTAGATCTGGCTAAGCAAGAACTCCACAGACAGGTTGACTGACGTGTTCACTGTCTCATTCACACTGATCCCAGTGTTGCCCACGAGCCAATGATTGGCATCCCCAGCTTCATCTCATTCTATTCTTTATTTTTTAATTGTCATATACTGTTTGTAGTTCAAACTCGCTATTTGCACTTTCAAGCTCTTCCCTAGTTATTTAAAAACATATCAGTTATTGTAGACTACTGGCCTCCTGCCGTGTTATGTAACACTGACCCTCCTCCCTCTCAGCTGTGTCTCGGTGCCCCTTATCCGTCCGCTCCCTGCCTCTGCCTATCTTAGCCTCTAGTGACCTCCGGTCTACGCTGTCCTCCCATGTGACCAGCTCTTCTGCTTTCTGTAACCGAGTGAGAAGGTGCAGTGTTTGCCTTCCTGTGCGGGCTGCATGTCAGTGAAGTTCACCCCGACTAGTTTTTCCTAACTTACTGGAAACTGTACCAGGAGCTTCCTGTTCCTCTATCTTTTTTACTAAGCTCACTTTCCTGGTCCTTTCGTGGGCACCCGAAGTGTCAGGATAGATGGCTGGATGAATGGATAGGGGAGCGCACTATGTGATGTTGAACGTGCTGGATTCATTTGATTTCAAGAGCACTGTGTGAAAGCCTCCCTTGTTCACTGTGCAGTTTGTCTTCATTTTGAGGGGTTGACACTGTTGCTGGTATCTCGTGGAATCGCTCAGCCTCTGGTCCCCTACATCGGATTATTCTTTTGGGGACTGAACATGAATGCTCCTGAGGATTTTTCTCCATTGAGTAATTTCTCCATATTCCATTGCTTATGATTCTAGGTCTTGGTGAATGGAACTGGTTATCTATTAATTAAATCAAACCATAATCAGTTAACTCAGCACTGCAATGTTCGTCAGGGTACATCAGAATTTTAAATGTTGCTTCGTTCGGGTTAACACCCCAGAGCAGCTGTATGAGCAGAGGCCCAGGGCTGGCGGACGGCTACCCTAAGTTCTGGGGTGTGCTCTGTCCTGTCCCGTGGGGTCCCCAAGCTGCACTCACTCCGGAGTTTGTAGTCTTGGCTTATGGGTGAGGATTATTTAAATACATATTTTGTTTACTTCGGATTTTTACTAGTGTTTTCACATAAGATTCTGTTATTCTCTCCTCTGCAGCTCTATTCCGTCCCTGATATTTGACAGATGGGTGGTTCTGTCCTCTTCTCTTCATTTGGATCCTTATCGCTTAGCCCTGACTGGTGGAACTGCGGCCAATGTTTCCAGAACGTAAATATGCCAGAGTAAAAAGGGCACTGACAACTTAAGGGCAGCGCGCAGACCTCATAGCTGGTCTTACCTTCTGTGTGGTAAACACAGTCATGCACCGTCTATCGTTTGTCTACTGCGTCAAAAGAGAAAGGAGACAGTTAGGTTATTACATAAACTCTTACCATCTGCCTCATGAATACGCAAAAGCATTACTATTTATAAGTAAACTGAAAAGGAAATGCCTGTTTTTACACGGAAGGCGCACTGGTTGTTAGGGTGAGAGAAGACTGGGGCTGCGGAAGGATGGTGTAGAGGAAACTGAAAAGAGGAAGTATTTTCTTTCTCCTTGGACGCATGAGGCATTCGGTTACCATGAAAGCGTGGAATGGCACATGGATTGTTCCTTTGCAGCTCATGGTATTAGACACATTTATTTTTCAGTGTATGTTTGCAGTCTGTAATGATCACATTCATTGTGGGGAGTTGATGCCTGTATGCAACTCATCTTAATTCTTTTTACATCCCCTCACCCTCTCCTCCTTCCACCTCCCTCCACATCTTGGTCCCCTTCCCATCTGCAGAAGGTCTGTCTCCAAACAGGTCACCAAGCACTCGCTGCCAGCAGGCACCAGTGTATGTGCCCGGGACTCATCAGTGAATAAACAGGCACACTTGCCCCGTGGAGGAGCTTGCGTTCAGGAGCGATGTCTGATATACACAGCAAGTAACTGTGCAGGAAGTCAGAAGGCAGTTAGGGGAAAAAGAAAAATCAGAGCAGAGGGCCAGGAGTGTGAGGTTAGGCATGTGGTCATGTTGTGGCATTAAACAGGGTGGCCAGCAGGGCATTAAATAGGGTGACAGCAGGGTTCCCTTGACAGCAGAATGAGGAATGGCAGAGGTGCACCCAGGTGGGTGTTTGAGGGGGGAACACTTGGTCAGAGGGACCAGCCAGGGTGAGCAACTGCACAGGGAAAGCTCCAGGTGGCTGGAAGTGACCAAGGAGGCCGCGGCTGATAGGAGAAGCAGGGTGGGGATGGCAGGGGCGGCACACTTGAGAGGAGTGCGAAGCTCTGAGTCCTCCCGCTGGGTCCCCTTCCCCTTCCTCTCTGCCTTCTAAAATGCTTCTACCACTTGGAGCATGTGGTCCATTTCCATGAAGCAAACTCATAACATCAACTCAGACTCAGTGTTTTAGTCACTTATCTCTCGTTGCTGAGACAAAATACCCAGTACCCAAAGTTAATGGAGGAAAGGTTTATTTAGCTCACAGTTTGTAGAGGTTTCAGTCCAGAATCAGCAGGATCCGAGGCAGGGGTGGCCTGGCAGACAGGCAGAAGGCTGCAAGATAAGGAAGGGGGTACCAAGGGGGATGGCAAGTCTCTTTCTGTCCCTTATATCTTAGCCAGGCTACCTGGCTTTAGGGTGGGTGACACTCCCACCCTTATTCCTAATACTTTTAATCCTAGTATCATATCCTTGATCCCAGCAGAACCAGGTCAAACCAATTAGTGGACTAATTTAGTAACCACACACTCTAGATCCAAACCCACCTATGACCACATGAAGCTTTGGGGGGACATCTAGGCACAAACCATAACATTCTGCCCCTGTTCTCCTAAGGACTCATGTACATCCTTTTATGCATTTAGTCCATCTCCAAGAGTTGCCAAAGTCCTAACAGTTTCAGCATTGCTGAAAAGTCCAAGTCTAAAGTCTCCTCTGAGATTTAAAGCAGACTCTTAACTGCAAGCCCCAGTACAATTGAAAAGAAAGCTAAGCACTTCCAACATACAATGGCACAAGATAAACATTTCCATTCCAAAGGATGCAAATAGGAAGATACAAAGGAATGGGACCAAAGCAAGTCCAAAATCCAACAGGGCAGACATTAAATCCTGTAGTTCCATGTGCAACATCCGAGATAATCTGTGGCAAGATGTGAACTCCAAAGAGTTTGGGTGGCTTCGTCCCTACAGCTCTTCTGGTGGTGGTAGCTCCCAAGCTTTTCTTTTGGGCTGGTTCTGCTCCCTCCTTGCAGTTTTCCTCAGATGATCCATGTTCCTGGCTTCTCCAAACTTCTGGGGTCTCCACTGCACCTTCGGCTTCACACTCACAGCTTCACACACCGCCTTCTCTGGGGCACACTGCCTGGCCTCCCAGGCCTTCTTCTGAAATCTGGGTGGAAGCCTTCCTGACCCCACAACTCTTGCATTCTGTATGCACCTAAAACCAGCACCACATGGATGACGCTAGAGTCTGCCACCAGCTGAGCAGTAGCCCGGCTTCCTTCCATCTTAACTGTAGGGGGCGAGCATCTATGAGCCAAATCCCGAAAAACAACTTCCCTAGGCCACCGCCATTCTGGAACATGGTGTGCGGGAGCTTTCTTCTCAAAGTCTCACCTTTCCAACTCTAAGGCTGCAAAGGCTGGAGTCCTGCTGTTTCCTGTGATATCCTTGGCCATCTTTCCTCTCATCTTCTTCTAAAATATCCAGCTTTTTCTTGCTGGTTTTTTAACAGCCAATCTCCCCATTCCATCTTTGCAGGCCACAACTTTACCGGAGCTTCCTTTATGGGCAAACTCACAGCATTCTGAATCATTCTGCTGGGCTCTTTGCTCTTGGTTTTCAACATAAATCCAGCTAAAAGCCCCCAACAATAGCCATGCCACTGCCTCAGCATTAGACTGCCTTGAAATTTCTTTTGCAAGATTAATTAGTCCACCGCCCTTGATCTCAGTCTCAGGCAAAGTCTCTGGACATGAGCAAAATTCAGACAAACTTTCTGCCAGGCCATAACACACATTGTCTGGAGTCCAACTGCCAATGCGGCCCTTCTTCCCAGCAGAAATCTCCCAAACCTGGTCTGTACGGGCAACTTTTCTATTAGCATTCTAGTTCTAAGCTCTGACCAGAATCTCTTGCTATGAACCTACAAAGGTTTTCCAGGGCTTCTCTCGTAGGCAACATTTCCAAACCTTTCCTAACTCTTCTCCTTCCCACAAGCCAGCTCCAAAGGCTGCTAAACCACATGGTCAAGAATAGTCACAGAAACAACCCCATTTCTCTGGTACCAAATTCTGTATTAGTTACCTTTCTAGAGTTAATGGTTTGTAAGAGAGCAGATCTAATACAGAACATTTATAAGTTACGATATTCACCTGTAAGCCAAATGCAGAAAGAATGTCTGTCTATGCACTGGAGACCCTAAAGGTCCAGTCAAGGGCTGAGAGGCCACAACGCTGTCCCACATACGTCCGTGTCTGTAGATGATGGCTGAAGAAATCTTTACTGGAACCAGGATAAGATGCTCACAGCGGAGATGACGACCAGAGCTCCCCAAAGCAACAGCAGCCATCTTCGACGACAGCAAGGCCCCGAGCTCCTTCCTTGACGAGAACAGCCGAGTTCCCTTCAGGAGAACCAGCCACAGAAGAGCTTCTCCTGGGAAACAGCCTGCAAGTCTCTTCTGCTCCCACTCTGCTTTATGTTGCATCTGCAACAATCCTCAGGTAGAGCCCCTACTCACAGAACCACATCAACTCAGTCCAGCTGGGTGTTCTGGAGTAAGTCGACCACAATAATAAGTCCACCACACTCAGTTTCTTCATCTTATTTAATGGAGCCACACTCTCTGCTTTGAATGCTACCTCTTTTTTTCAAAGATTCTACCTATTTATCATTTTCCCATATATATTTATTTTGTTTATTTTTGTGGCTGCTGCTTGTCTAGCAACTGTCCAAAGATGGTGTCTTCCACAGTCCTGGTGACACTAGGCCTGGGGATGGCATGGCTGTTATTAGCAAATAGTTTTCCATCCTTTTAACCTCAATTTGGAAGACAGCTTTTTATGCCAATTAATTGCATGGCTCTGGGGAAAACATCTTATGTCTGTATCCTCAGTTCCATTACTTGTAAAACGGGGCTGATAAAAACCTCTTTCTCAGGCTCGTAGTGAAGGGGAAATGCAGTAATGTCTCTCAAAGTGACTACTAAGCTACTCAGGGAGAACCTTGTCACCCTGGTGTGGGCAGCGTGGCACCATCCTATCCTGATGGCGTTCCCGGCTGCTGCCCAGGTTTGCTCACGGCGGCTCTGGATGTCCTCTGCCTGAGCTCTTTGCTCTGGTCCTGGGAGCATGTTCGGCAGTGTGGATGACCAGCCAGAGAGTTCACGTCCTCAGGAGCAGCTCTGGACACTGGTGGACAGAGGACTGCTGTGTCAGCACCGAGGATTCCTGGACCTTGGTTGGGACAGTTCTGAGGTGTGTCACGTCCTGTCTCACAGAGGTGCCAGCAGCGCTGCACTCCAGTGGCCTCCGTGCCAGCCCAGTTGATGTCACGCTCTTTTTCAGTTCCCTTCCCCTTCTTCTTCTCTTTCTCTACTCCCTTTCTGTCGTTTCCTGGAATTACCTCTTCAGTAAATAGCGGAACTAGAACTTTCAATTTCACACTGTCTGGCTTCACAGTTTATGCCTGTAACCATCCAATTATAATGCCTCAGATACAGTTTCAAATATTATTTTGGATAAGGGATATGCTATGTGCATAACTAGATTCTGATCCACGAATTTAAAGACAGTTAGTCGTGCTCTTTTATATTTTCATAGTGAGTTTGAGACATCTAGACTAGGACCTCGGTTGCTCAATAAATCGAAGTTGAATGGACCCCCTTTCCGTTCAGTTTTTGTGAGTTGTTAAAAACTCCAAACACTGTGGTACTAAGACGTCTGGAAAGGACGCTGTCTGCTGCTCGCCATCAGCTGTTAACAGACCGCACCTCAGACCTCACCACGCTCATCGGTACAGCAAAAGGAAACCTTCAGCATCCACAAGTGGCAACGGTCCCCTGTGGAAGCGGCCTTTGGGGCAACTCCCCACCTCAAGCCCCTGGCGCGGGCGGAAAGCCCCATCCCTCAGTTCCGGGCTCCCGGTAGACCGCCCCGCTGGGCCTCCCCTCCGGTCAGAACCCGCGCTGGGCTCTTTCCCTGCGTCACAAGGCAGCAAGTGCGTCCCAACAGCTTTCCCCGCCTTAGGTCTGGGGCTGTCGCTTGGGCCTCTGCTAGCCTAGAGCTGGTTTCATTTTGAGCCATCCTGCTCCGCTGAGGTTGCTCTGCGTCTTCATGTGTCAGGGAACTGGAGCTGTTTAGAACTCTGGGTCACTCAATTGACTCACTCGTCCGTCGTGTTCAGTTTTATCTAACAGGGACCTCGGGGAGTGGTAGTCTTGGTTGAGACACCGAAGTTTGGGGTGCATCTTAATCGCAAAGCTACGCTATCTTCTTGCCCTAAAACGTCAAGTGTCTGTGGGATAAACCATTTGAAAACTATTCGGTGTTGTACATCTATTCTTCAGCTCCTCCAAGAAGCTTTCTGGCCAGGGAGACACTATCTCCCACTATCTTCCTTGAAAGCCCTCATTCCCCAAGAATAAGGGATGAAGATGGACAAAGTTCCCTTCTTATTCATGCCTGGAAGAGCACATAGAGTGTGGTTTTCCACTCTCATAGGAGAACTGGTACCAGAAGGAAGTTCAAATGTCATTCTCCCTGCTTGCTGGACCATGATCCAGGAAGTAAGGGGCGTGGGAGGAAGGACATACAGATTCCATGGGAAAAATTTACAACTCACTTGTGAACTGCAGGCAGCCATACGCCACTGCTTGTGGCTGCTCATTAAATTAGGAGAAGGAAAGAGGGCTCAATATGCAGGAGCAATGAACTTCCAGCATTATTCCAAATAAGATGCTATTTTTCTCAAAATTTTGTAATGAGGACAATTGTATATATCTTTCTTGAGGGCCTTTTTTTGTTTGTTTCCTTGGCAGCCTTGATTTTTTTTCTTATCAGTTTTACGATGTTAATGTAAATAAGCATTCAAGGAGTAATATTTTAGCGGTCCTTTGACATCATTAAAAAGCCCAGTTTTTCAAGTGTTTGTGTAATATAGATCAGGCAGTGTGCAGACACTGGTGGTCGAATGACCCGACACCCAAACTCACAGTGTGTCACCTCCCTTACATTTAGGGGTTGCTACGTGACCATGAGCAGGAAGCAAAAGGGTTTTGTAGATATGGGTAGAGAAAGAGTTTTGACTTTTTAAAAAATGGTACCGGGGCTCAAACCCAGGGGCACTCTACCTCTGAGCCTTTTCGGAGTTTTAATTTTGAGACAGGGTATAACTACATCACCCAGGCTGGCCTTGAGTTTATGATCCATCCTCCTGTCTCAAACAGATTGGATTACAGGTGTGCACCACTGTAATCCTTGTCTTTCCTGGGCAGGAAAGGCAGAGATGGCCGTTAGGGCCCTTGGCCTTTGCCCTTCCCACCTTAGCCCAGGAGATGCTGTGCTGTGGGACTGGGAATTGCCTCTCTGCAGCCCACAGTTTCAGGATGGCTAAACCACCCGCTGCCCACACAGGGTTTCCTCAGTCCCTGCTGTCCGCCCGCCTCTGCAGGCCCAAACACCATCTCGGCGTGGTGACTAGTAGAGCTCCGAAGATGCCGAGTGTGCTGGGCTTTCTTTCCGGATGAATTCTTATGTTATTTCTCCATAAGGGGCATTAATATTTGAAATTAATGTAAAACAGTTTTTTAGTCATTAAATGGTAAAAAAAAAAAAAAAGCCTCATTTGCAATTTCTTCTAACAGTCATTCCCTTGTGAAGGTTCTTTCCACAGGCTATACCGGTACCCCACAGTCCTTTAGGGTCAGAGGGAAAGTTTTATTTTATTACTTATGCATGTTTGCATGATGTAAAGGATTCATAGTAAGAGCCCTTAGGGCCTGGGGATGTGGCTCTGGGGCAGAGTGCCCACGAGGCCCTGGGTTCAATCCTCAGTGCCACCACCTATTATAATGAAAGGGAAAGCAACTTAGGTAATTGGCACAGATTTTTTTATTTACTAATGTTTTACTTTGCAAAATTGAAATTTTTATCAAATTCGACATTTTTTGAAAGCCTATTTTTAAATCAGGAAAATAAATGTAGGAACTTTCATGTTTTATTCACTTAAAACATTAGCGAGTGGTTCAGTTCACACTTTTATCTAAAGCAATGTATGATATATGTGTCTATTTACCTCTTGGTTTTACACCAACTTAGGCAGAAACCTGATGTAAAATGTTCTCTTGTTTGTAATTTTTGACATGTGTGTAGTCTCTTTTTAATTAAAAAAAAAATCTAATTTTGTGGTAAAATGCAACATAAAATCTAGTATATTCTCAGTCTCCAGAACTCTTCATCCTACAGACTCAAAACTCCACACCTATTGGACGAGAACATCCCATTCCCCTGTCCTCCCACGCCCCTGCGCAGCGCCAGACAGTGGGCTGTCTTTGGGAGTTCTACCAATGTAGGTAGCTAACGGAAGGGGAACCACATAATATTTTTTCTTGGGGTTCAGGGTGATTTCACTTAGCATAATGTCTTCAGAATTTGTCCATGTTTATGACAAAATAATATTTCACTGTGTGTATGAACCCCATTTGGGTTTATTCACTTGTCAGTGGACACTTGGATTGCTTTTAACTTTGGGCTCTTACAAATTATGTGGTTACGAACATGGATATACAAAGAGGAAAAAAGTTTTTTTTGCTTGTTTGTTTCCAGTGCCGGACATTGAATGATCCCAGGAACTTCACGCTGAGCTACATCTCAGCATTTTTTTTTTTCAATTGTGAAACAAAGTCTCATTAAGCATCCAGGCTGAATTTGAACTTGGGATCATCTTGCCTCAGCCTCCCAGAGTGTGAGAAGTACAGGCAGGGGCCGCCATGCCCACCAAGGAAGCACAGCACGGGGGGACAGCACCAGCAAGAACCCCGTCCCCTCCTCCTAACAGCACATTCAGCTGCGAGTGCCAGCAGTTAAGTGTGACCTCCTCAGGATCCAGTCACCTCCGGGGGCTCCTGATCCAATCCAGTCAGCAATCACGTTTGACGGTCACAAGGGAGGTTCTGTGTTTCTCATGCATATGTATTTAATTGTGAAATATTATAATTTCTATAAATGAACCTAATTCATATAAATTAATTCAAATTTACCATACATTTACTTGAATTAAATCTTATACCAATTAAAATTAAATATGTGGTAAATTTATAGTAACAACATATTTTTTCATAAGTATGCCGTCTAAAAAGCCAAGTAGTGCAATATTCAGGAAAAAAAGAAGAAACATATCGAGAAATAGATCCAACTTTATGGGCAAAGCTTAACTAGAAAACATATTTCAACCCTGAAAATAACTGAGTCTCTAACATTGACCTTATTAGAATAGAGCAAAATAAGTTTCAGAGTTAATTAAAGAATGTCTTTTGAGTTGTGAAGAAAAATATAAGAAAAGGAAATATTTTTATAAACCAATTATTTTGCAGTACTAGGGATTGGGCCTGGGGCCTTTGCACTGAGCTACACCTCCAAAGCACCCTCACTTTTTTAAAATTTTGAGACAGGTTTTCACTAAGTCGTTAAGTTGTCCAGGCTGGACTTGAACTTGCTGTCCTCCTGCCTCAGTCTCCCGGAGTAGTAGGATTAGAGGCAGGTCTTAGCAAGCCAGGCTTGTTATAAATTTCAATGCTCCATTGTGGCCACCAATTTTCAATAAAGGGCAAGTGATTTTAACAAAACTTGGAACCCAATGAGGATAAGCTCCAAATCATGAATAACCTGTTTCAGATGATGAATAATGATTTCAAAAAATCTTTTTTTCCCTTTCCCAATAAAATACATTTAGTCTTTCCTTACATTTTCAGTTTCTCACCCCAGAGAAACAATGCAGTACTTAAATATGTGTGTCCTATTTATTTCATTTAAGAGTATGGTTTCAAGATGCATTCATTTACCTAGAAATGTCTCCAGCTAATTGTTCTTTATGGCAGAGTAGTACTCCATTGTATAAAAAAAAAACACATTTTCTTTATCTACTTCTCGGTTGATGGGCATTTGGGCTGTTTCCAAGATTTAGCTATTACAAACTGTGCCGCTTTAAACATGGGTGTGCATGTATCACTGCGGCTTGATGCTTTTAATTCTTTTGGGAAGATACCAAGAAGGTGAATAGCTGGGTCAAATGGAACCTCTAGTCCTAGTTCCCTGAGGAATCTCCACACTGATTTCCATAGTGGTTGCACTCAAAAAGACTTTTAAAACTGAAAAGTAAGTATATTCATTGAGACACCCATTCTAATAAAGGTGTTTTCCATCCATATTTTTAATGCTATTTCATAGAAGCAGATACTTACAACTCCATGAGAAGGTTCAGACCCTGGAAGAATTTAGGTGGCTTTTTGCCATTCCATGATACGTTCTGATGTTTTTCTAAAATGGAATATTTTTTAAAAAAATACTATCATGCTGATAGTTTAACAGATAATGTTTTACAGAAGTCAATAAAATTAGATTCACGAAATACTAGAATATTCTGTGAGTGATTGTAGATGCTTTTGTTTTCGGTGTAAAAATAATGTGCTTCTTGGAGGACACCAAGAAATTATTGGAGCTCTAGATGCTGTATATTTCTAAATTTAGTTGAACTCTTGATCATAAACTTCAATAAAGATAATTATATGGTGGCTTCATGGCTGAGTTGTCTAATAATATTCAGAACAAGTTAATAATGCTTCTAGGACACATAGTAAATCTGAAATATGATTGAAAATAAAAAAAACTTTGATTTTGATGTATCTGTCCCATTATGATCAAGTAGTTAGATTACTAGGTATGATCGCATTAAGAATAATGTCATATCTATAGAGAGAAGTTATACTGACCTTGTTGAAATCAGAGAAAAGCTGGATATGGTCTGGATTGTCAATTGTCACCATATTGATATAAAGATGTGCTTCACCAGGGATATGTGAATGGAGCATACATGCCTAGTGTACTCAGGGATGCGCAGCTGTTATTTCCTCCTGCCCAAGGATTATTTAGATTTGTGCAAGACCTATAATCCTAACTTAATATGGAAAATGTTGCTTTTGTGAATTGATATGTGATAACCACTTTTAGTATTGTATGTATGATATATACGGAGTCTACCCAAAAATATATACATACTTTAGGAAAAGAAAAACTTGTATAAACATTTCAATACTTATGAATTTATTGAGACATCATGAGATTAATACAAGTTACCTTTGGCCTCTACAATTACGAGAGGTACTCAAAGTGGTGGCCATCAGCTTCCAGACATTTATTAGCACAGCGAACTGCTGCTGGGGTAACCTGGGTCATTGAGATTGCTGCACATTCAGTTTCTTCTCTAAGGTCCTCAGTGTAGTGAGTTTTCTGCGATATACAACATCTTCTAGGGTCCCCCATTCCAGGGTAACACCGTCCGTTGGAAAAATATTATACTATTTTTCTTTTCCTGAAGTGTGTATACATTTTGGGAGGCTCTGTAGTTTTTTAGAAATTCTATAAACAGGTGAAATATTATGATGTCTGTTTTAAGAATTACATTATGGATACTCGGTGGGCATCAAGTTCAAATGTAATCAAGGTACTATTTCTACAAACTAAAGACATGTATCAAATATCAAAAGAGGTAATATCAAATGACAAAATACATTATGCCCTAATTGAAAGCATCTTGGTGCAATATATTGCACATTTTTGTGAAACCTGTTTGTATGGATAATGTTTTATACCAGAGGAAAAGGTTGCTAAAACTATATATGTACACCTAATAGAAGTCCTGTCCCTTTGCATAAAAAAAAGAGAAAAAATTACCTCAACAGTATATTTCATAGATGTCAAACCTTACCAAGGAGATATGAAAACACTCTAAGAACCTGTAAATAAATGAAAAAGAAATATTAAGAAATTGGCAAACTACAAATAACCGCATGAGAGTATCAACTACGACAGGAAAAGTGCACATCAAACAAAACTGTGGAGACTGTAGAATCCTAATTACATATTTGAAAAAGAGATACGAAAAATTACGTAAAGTATTTTCAGAATTTGAAATTTTCAATAGAAAAATTATTTTCTGCGACTACATTTGATCTACAAAAAAACAGTCACTGACCTGGCTTTTGACTATTCTGCCAGTTTAAGTCCCACGGAGTGTCCTCTAAGGGTGTTAAGCAGTATACAATGTAAATGAGGTATACTATATGGTCAGTATTGTGTTTGGATTTTCTGAAACTGTTTTAGATATTTTTCTTAGTGTAATCTGATTGAAATTTGGAAGTAGTCTTGATCATTTTTTATTTTTTGTGGTACAGGGACTCAAACTCAGGGCCTGCCATTGAGCTCTGTCCTCAGGCTTCAATCATTGTTTTTCTGGGGGGTGGTGCTGGGCATTCAATCACTGTTTCAGCGACAACAGTCACATTGGTATTCCACAAAAGAAAATGAGGTAAGCAAAGAGGGGGATTTTGAAAATATTATGGATGAAATTACTTCCATTAAAGCCAGGTCAGTAAAAATGGTAATAAATTCTGTTTGGTATAAATAGAATCTTCACACTTAATAATTCTGTTTTAATATACTTAAAAATTTTCAGTACTTAAATGTTCTGGCAAAATAGTCACAAAATACACAAGAACAAGCATATGAGGATGCAGTTTTCCTTGTCTCCAGCGCCAGGGTGGCTCAGTGTGTGTAGCACGAAAGTGGAATACTGTTCAGTGGTGAAAAGTTACCAACCCCCGAGATCCCCGATACACACCCCGGCACTGATACAGCTCAAAAGTGTTATGTGAACTAGAAGACTCAGACTCAGAGGCTGCATAACCTGGGAGTCCACTTACGACATTTGAAAATAGGAAAGCTACGGGAAGAGAAAGTAGAACTTGGGGCACCGGGCTGTGGACGTACAGGAAGGGTGACTGCGTAGGATCGGACACTAAAAGCAGTCAGTGTATCTGTTTCTCTGTAGGTACAGGGAGCCTTAGAGGATTTTACAGCTGAACAGCATGCGAAAAATTCTTTTTGGAGGGGATTTCTTTTGCTACATAAGAAACACAAACCAGTGTAAAAAGACTTAAGAGCTTCTGTCTCGTGAAAGAGGCCCTGTAGAAACTGTGCTCTCTGAATTCCTTGTTGTCCTCCTTGATGGTTGAGGAGCTCGCCACTCTGTCTTTTTATGGCCTGTTAGCTAGCTAACATCTTGTTTATTTATGGGGTCTGAATGTTCTGTGCGAGTAACAGACCCAGATGTTAACTGGGTCCTCTGGAATTGCCAGGGTCTACTGGAGGCTGAGTCCAAGAGTCTCTTGAAAATACATGTTTTCTCAAGATTAGGCTTAATTACCATGTAGTAAAATCTTGGCATGAGCACAGCCGTGTTCCGAGTACATGTCCGAGCAAAGGCTTCTGGTCTTTGGGGGTTTCGCCCGCATCTCAGCTCTGTTCTTCATTATTGTCTCAGCACGCTGGCTAGATTTCCAAAGCACATGGAACCACCCTAAGGCGCTGGGTACTCTGAGGTGTATGTCCCCGGTTACCCGCAGCAGCAGGCTCTTGGTACTATTCTGTGTCTGTAGTCTGTTTCATGCCTACAGCCTCTGAAACTTTTTATAGAAGATACAAAAACTTAGGGTGGGATGAAGTAGGAGGGCCTTGCTACTCAATGTGGGGTCCACCTACCAGCATCTGCATCACCTACGAGCTTGGGGACCCTCAGCCAGGGCCAGGCAGCAGCCCCCAGCCCACCCCAGGACTCGTGTCCACCTTGGCACACGAGAAGCACCGCTGTAGCAGTCCTCTGGCTTGGTCACTTACTTGGTGTTCAGCTCTGATGCGGCCACTCTAGAAGGACTGAAGCAAGTCAGTTTATTATACTGTTGAACCTTACGATACAGTACTATATTATACGATTCTTGTATAAGATAGTGCTGTATACCATAGATAGCAAATAAGAATACAGGAAAGCTTTAGTTACTACTTATTGTGTAAATGAATGTTTTAGCAGAAGTCTGTTAAGCACACAAAGTAGTGACCAGATGTTTAGCTGTCATAGACACCACAGTGCTGAGAAGCCCCTGGACTGCTTAAGTATTTCCAGGTCAAGGGTCACCTCAGAGAAACAAACAAGAGCAAAGACCTCTTGAGCCCTTGTGTCGCCTTTTGCCCTTGTGATGTTCTGCACAACTTAGGGGGCAAATATTAAATTAAGCCCCTGATCAGTGATATTCAGAAGTATGAATTGGTTACAGAACTCTTGATGCTTTCATTCTTAGTGACTAATCTCAAATTTACGAAACCAGCCATTTAAGCAATCAGATATTTGTTTGACCTTTTTTGGGGGGGGGGTGTTGGGGATTGAACTCAGGGCCTTGCCCTCGCTAGGCAAGTGCTCTACTACTTGAGCCAAATCCCCAGCCCCTATTTATTTGATCTTACTCCAGATTCTCACACTTTCAGGATTTAAAACAAAATTTCTGCCTGTATTAATTCTCAAAGTTAGGTATGTGATTTCCATGGAGATCATCTTTGTAAGTATGTTTTTACGAGTCACTGGGCTTAGAGATGTTTGCAGTTTGATGATACTGTTTATCGTGTAGTATTCCAAGAAGAATCTGAGGCGGCATGCTCTAATCACACATTAATACTTCTACAACATACAAAATAAGTGTTCCCATGAAATACTATCCACAATAACTGTCACCAATCTCTTTCTCAGGTCACATGAAGTTTTTGCCACAAAATTGGCCACAAAAATGATCTGTTTTCCTAGTTTTGTTTATCTTATTTTTGCATTTTGTAATCATGAATAAAGACAAATGGACCTGCATAAAATAAAAAATTCTAGGAGCATTTTAGTTTAGTTTTTCCTGTCAATAGTTAAGGCTTAAGAAAAACTAATGTGAACAGGTATTCATCAAAAAGCCAGATTTCTCAATATAGTTATTCTGTAACTTCTCCAGTGTTTAACGACGTGGTCATAATACCATGTGAGGCTTGCCCTGGAAATGGCCGGTGACGTGGGCAGTGAGGAATTTGCCAATAGTCAATGAATACACCTAGTAAAGACAAGAGTTTATTCAGACCAGAGTACACTGCCCAGAGGGCCAGGGGGCAGCTTTCCAAGAGAGGGGTTGCTGCGCTGAGGCGAGAGGTGGGCTTTTAAAAGGCTACTGCCTTCCTTCTTCAGGAGCAACTTACTTGTAACTAACAGGCTCTTCAGACTCAGATGAGGGTGTCTGTGAGCTTCAACATTTTGGGGGAAAGCTGAGTCATTAGCTCATCAGGAGGAATAAATAGTTCTTATATTTATTTTTATCTCGTACTGTTTCTACTCAACCTTAATGCAGTTGCTTGTGACTACCCAATAGATGGGGGCAGGACTGTGTCAGTGGAGAAATTTAGGTGCTGAGAATTTTAGTCCTTTTTGACCAAAGGCTGAGACTGTCCTTAAATCTGTTCATATCTATTTTCATCCCCTTTTCTTATTTATTTATTTTGCTGTGGCGGCAGCTCAGTGTAGAATGCTTGCTAGCACAACCAAGGCCCTGTTGCATATGCCCATTTCCCTTTTGCATTTTCTCCCTGCCTGGAATACAGATGTGATACCAAGAGATGCAGCACCTATCTTGCAATAAAGAGGTAAAAAGCAGGGAGACAAAGACCTAACTAAGGATGGTGGGTGCAAAAAACAGAAATAGCCTGTTCAGATCTCACAGCAGCCTTAGACTTCTCCTTATTCCCACTTCTTGCTGCATGGTGCAAATGTGATATTTAAGTTTCAGTTTTGTGTAGCTAAATATAAATACTGTATTACGTATAGCACTACTTGTGTGTGCATGCATGTGAAATGAAGGTGTTCACACTGTGCTACATCCATAACCCCATTTTTATTTTTATATTGATACAAGATCTTTCTAATTTTCCCAGGCCAGGCTCACAGTTTTGATCCTCCTGCTTCAGCTTCCCAGAGTTCTAGGATTACAGGCATGCACCACCACTCTAGAGTTGTTTTCATTTTTGAGAAGGTGTGTTGCGATGTTTACCAGGGTGTTCTCAAATCCCTGGTGTCAGTCTCCCAAGTAGCTGGGACTATAGGAGCTTGCTAACTTGCTGGTTCTTGTTTATATTTATATACTATGAATTGATTGTACCTAAGTCCATTTCCAGGCATGGTAAGTTGGACTCCATATCCATCATTACTGACATTACCAATTACAAACATCTTTAGTTTGTTTTGAAGGTTACCTTTAGTCTGTGTGACCATTAATCCTGATACATAAATTTCACTGGATTAAGAAATGCTTAGCAGATTAATAGAGCTCAGGGTGAGTCTTGGTGGGTCAGGGAGGCATGATCTTGGATACTATGTGTGGTTCCTTACCCATTCCTCTCTGGCACTGTTCCCCAGCTCTGCTTCCTGGCCACCATGAACTGAGCAGCTTTGCTCTGCTATGCCCTTCTACCATGATATTCCTGCATTGGAGCCTGCGACCATGGACTGAATTCCTCCAAACCATAAGCTAAATTAAACCTCCTCTTTGTTAGAGTGTGAGTGTAGGGTATTTTGTCTCAGCAATGGGAAAGCTGACTAATACAGTCTACAATAAAGGATTACCACACAATGCTGCCTCTCCCATCTGTTGCTTTTGTGCCACAGGTAACAGATGTTTATTTATTCAGGTAAATGATTTACTTTTTGTTGAAATATCAACCATTATCAAATAACTATATGAGTTTAGATCACACTACATGCATGTATTAAAGTTGCACATTGAAACAATATTTTGTAAAATTAATAGGAACTCATACAAATGTATTTTAAAAAGAAAAGAAAAAAGTAAAAAAATCAATTCTTTGAAATAAGTTTAGACTAATTTTAAAAATTTATTGGAAAACTCACATACATTTCCTCCTTTTTTTTCTATTATTGGACAATATCTCTAAGACAGCTTAGATAATAGTTCAATTCAATTCAGGTCAAATCTGTATATTATAATAATTCAATTCATTCCTTTAACTCCCCTCCATATCTGCTTGTTCTTTTCTCAAAATGTTCTCCTTTTGCTATAAATTATCTTGCTCCACCTCTGACGTTTCTCTCATCATTGTCTGGTTTCTCTCTTATGTGAGTGATTCCCTGTGCTCTCCTTGGCCTTTTGTTTGCTGTGCGCATCTCTCGGGAGGGCACTGTAATTCTGCCTGTCCCATTTGACCTCAGGCTGGTAGAGGAGCCCTCAGGAGTCAGTTTCTTGTCACCTTTGCTGGGGTTCCAGGGTGTTCACTGCTCTTGTGCAGATGTC